>ONZH01005377.1:0-156810 GCA_900303285.1 Rhinella marina | reverse complement strand
ATATAGCCACTGACATCCGCAATCATTATCACATCATGCAGGATGTTTTTTATCATTTTTTTATCCTTTGTTTTTGTGAGTTTTGTTTAGTTTATAACATGTACCTGAGGGAATGGCACCTTCAGGTGTGAATGCGCTCTTAGCTTATCTTGAGTAGCATTCTTGTGCACTTTTGCTCTTCCTATCAAATTGAGCGCCTTCATTGTGTGGTACATATAGGTGTGTTTGCCCCTCCTCTCATTGGTTGCTGTATGCACATAGAGGTCACTAGGAGCAACACACCTATGTGTGCAGTGTCCACGCTCCTAGATATAGATGCCCAACGGCATAGTTAGGTTTAGCGTAGGACCTGCCTGACCTGAGACCACCGTGACGCTGGGTAGGTGGGCACAGATGTGTTTTGATCAAAATATATTGGCTAAGAGTCTCAGATTTTATCATATCAGAATGAGGTCTTAGTTTATACAGTATATATTGTTTGCATCTATTTTTGTGCACTAATAATATTATTTTTCTGTGATTTACCCAGAGCAGGTAGATCAGCAACTGTTTCACGGAGTCAAGTTCCTGTGCCAAGGCCTAGATGTTCGCAAGTCTGGAGGTTTTTTAAAGAAACTGAGGATGACCGACGGACTGTGGTGTGCAACCTGTGTCACACCAGGATCAGCAGGGGAGCCACCACTACCAGCCTAACCACTACCAGCATGCGCAGGCATATGAGTGCTAAACACCCAACTCAGTGGAACCTGCGGGTCACACCACTGCCCCTTCCCCTGTGTCACATGCTGGCTCGGCGAGTCAACCCCCCGCCCAGGACCCCGGCACGAGCGCCTCCCGCCCTACAACCACCCATTCACCTCCACGATCCTCCAAAACCTCCACCAATGTGTCCCAGTGCAGCGTTCAGCTGTCTTTGCAGCAGACATTTGAGTGCAAGCGCAAATACAATTCCAGCCACCCACATGCCCAAGCCCTAAACGTCCACATCTCCAAATTGTTGAGCCTGGAGATGCTGCCCTATAGACTGGTAGAGACTGAGGCTTTCCGCAACCTGATGGCG
The DNA here is from genome assembly GCA_900303285.1 of Rhinella marina. Classification (NCBI taxonomy): domain Eukaryota; kingdom Metazoa; phylum Chordata; class Amphibia; order Anura; family Bufonidae; genus Rhinella; species Rhinella marina. The sequence goes on along the minus strand of ONZH01005377.1, from coordinate 155,750 downwards.
GTGGCTGTCCCTCGGTACTTGGTCCCCAGCCGCCACTATTTTTCCCGATGTGCCGTCCCAGCCCTACACCAGCACGTGTCACAGAACATCATCCATGCCCTGACCAACGTGGTTAGTGATGAGGTCCACCTAACCACGGACACGTGGACAAGTGCTGGCAGGCAGGGACACTATATCTCCCCGACGGCACATTGAGTTAACTTGGTAGAGGCTGGGATCGAGTCTGACCCTGGGGCCACTGATGTAATGCCCACATCACTTATACAGTATGTGTCTGACTGTAAGACAACTGGTTGGAGCCGGAGTCTTCCTGCTGTCTGCAGTAAGACAAAATCAGCAGGAGATTAACCCTTGTGTTCTCTATAGAATTATTTGTGTCAGTCTATAAATTTAAGTGCTGCTGCAGTTCCTGCACAGGAAAGGTCTACATGAATATGCAGACTTAAAAAAAAAAACAATTTAACCTAAAACTTTAACAATTTTTTTTTTGTTTCATAGTTCCATAAAGCTTCTTTAGGCCCCTTTCACACAAGCGAGTTTTCAGCGCAATTGCAGACAAAACTGACTGAACTTGCTTGCAAAATGGTGCAAGTTTTCCTGAACGCACCCTCAATGCAATGACCTAATCCGTGACGCTCGTGTGAAAGAGGCCTTATTGAGTTTTTCTTTAACAAGTTGTAGATCACTTTCATAGAACAAGATCTCAGCAGACTTATAATAATAATCCAGAAGGAAAGGAAAGTTCCCACAGAGCATGTTTACAGTCAGATCATTAGAGTAGATGTTGGTAACCTGTGACTTTCCATACAGCTGGTTGGCAAGGCACAATGGGACATATAGCCTGAACATTTTTTAAGGCACAGCATATTATCTCCTTCAAAATAGAAAGATGAAATCACTAACAAATGTATCAAATAGAATTAATGTACAATAGCAAATTTATAATACAGTACCATACAGAGTGTTAGGAAAGTATTCAGACCCTTTAACTTTTTTTCACATTTTGTTGTGTTGCGGCCTGGTACTAAAATAAAAAAAATTCAAGTGTTCCCTCTTTATTCTGAACTCAATACAACATAATGAGTAGATTGAAAGAGAATTTTAGAAGTGTTTGAAAATTTATTAAAAATTAAAATTTAGATTGAAAAAAAGAATTCAGACCCTTTGCTATAGCAGTTTAAATTGCCCTAGGGTAGGCCTCTCATTTTTCTGTATTATCTTTTCTACACTTTGATTGGTGTCCATCTGTGGTAAATTCAGCTGATTGGACATGATTGGGAAAGACACACTTCTGTCTTTATAACTCTCACAAATGGAAATGCATATTAGAGCAAAAAACCAAGCCATGAGGAGGAAAGAACTGCCTGCAGAGCTCCGTAACAGGATTGTGTAGAGGCACAGATCTGGAGAAGGGTACAAAAATTTCAGCTGCATTGAAAATTCCCAAGACCATAGTGGCCTCCATAATTTATTAATGAAAGATGTTTGGAACAACCAGTACACTTCCTGGAGATGGACACCCAACCAAACTAAGTAATTGATGGGGGGGGGTGGCCAGCTACCAACATGAGCAGACGCATGTGAGCTAGCTCTGCTGTATGGACTCTCAACTCTCATCATCCTGAACTTACACAGCCACCAAAATTCCCAAACCTGGAAGTAGGAGGTCGGGAAAACCCCGAGCATGGCTCGAAACAAAGCACTTTCAGCTGTTGAAAAGCTTAGAGAGTTTGCCCGCGAAGATAGCCAATATGGCGGAGTCTCTCCCTCGCAGCGCTCTACACAGGCGGAGCACGATATTAAAGCAGATCAGGCACACGAGGAGGAACCTACTCTGAAAGAGGTCACAGCGCAATTGCTCCAAGCTATTTCTGCCTGTAAAGCCACCCTGTCGGGTAAAATGGAGGAGGTCAAAATTGACCTTGGCCTCCTCAGGCAAGATATGCATAATCTTAGGGACCGGGTCCGAGACACAGAAAACCGCATTTCCCACCTTGAAGACCTCACAAACCCAGTTCCCGTGCAATTAGCTGCATTGGGCAAGAAAGTCGAATTCTGGCAACAGAAATGTGATGATTATGAGAATCGCCTGAGACGCAACAATCTACGCATTATAGGAATGCCTGAACGAGCAGAGGACACCGACCCATGCAAATTTATGCTGAATTGCATAAAGTTCACCTTTCCAGAAGGGAACTTTTCCACCGCGTTTGCTATAGAACGCGCTCGTCGGGTTCCCGCCAAACCACCACCGCCTGGTGCACCACCGCGTCCTATGCTTGCTCGACTTCTGAATTCCACAGATTGGGATCATATCTTGCAGCTTCCTTGACGTAAACTGGACCTGAGATTTGAAAACACATCTATCATGCTGTTTCCCGACTTTTCATCGGAATTACAAAAGAAGAGGGCGACTTTCACGGCAGTGAAGAGAAGACTCCGGGAACTTAACCTTCCGTACTCCAAGGCCTATCCGGCGAGATTACGAGTGGTGGATGGCGAAACCTCGAGGTTCTTCACTACCCCTTCTGAAGCAAGCACCTGGATTGATGGCAGGCAGAGACCTTCTAGATCACCGAGATGAGCTCCTCAGTTTGGCTGTAGCACCCACGCCATTCAGCAAGTTGTCATATTGACTCTCTGTGCCTACTACATTGGGCCTAACACTTCCTCTGACTCAGCTATCCTTCTATACCTACCCCTTGGTTTCTCTCTTTACGGTCCTCTTACCGCGCTTACTTTGCTGTTCCTATCCTTGTTTATACATTACTGAAAGGATTATTGCAGTTTTTATTGATATGTGAATAATTAATATGTACCAGATGCCATTCTGTTAGTCTCCACTAAGCTATACATTGACAAAATGGCGGCACGCGACTCCTATATAGAGTTGAGCTGGGTCCTGAAGCTTAGTGGCTACACATGGTCTGCATTGTACTGGGGGTAAACTCTACCACCAGTACACCTCTTATTACTGCCACGATAGTTACTGAATTGAGAGTTAGATCTTGATGTACTTCTCAGTTTGTGGTCAGGTACTGATCACACTATTGTTTGATGCACTGCTGACCATATGTTTTTTTTTCTTGAGATATGTTATTGTTCTATTGCAGTTTTACACAGTTGTAGAAATTGCTGTTCAGTATCTTTATATCACATTTCTGATAATTGCTAACCCATATGGGAAACGACTTCATATGCCTCCCAGTCTATCGAACTACACGGCACCTTACAGATTTATCACTATGGCAAATAGGATAATGTCCTGGAACGTACGAGGCTTGGGCACAGCAAGGAAAAGGGCCATGGTGTTCTCAGCGGTCAGACAGGTTAATACCCACAATTCTTTGCCTCCAGGAGACCCATCTGACCCCCGATACTGTCAGAAGAATACACAAACCATGGGTACAATGGGTACAACATTCCTGTCATACTACCCATTCTCGGGGAGTCTCCCTCTTAGTACATAAAACATTGAGATGGGAAGTGGAAAAATTAGTAATTGATCCTGAGGGTAGATATATCTTTGTAGCAGCATATATCCACATTGTTTTTATGTTATAATGGGAATTTATGTACCCCCCCATCCTCATTACAAATTTTACACCAGGCAATCTCTTTTGCTGCATTATTCCTGTATGCCAACATATTATGTATGGGAGATTGTAACATGCTGCTTGACCCCTCATTGGACAAATTGTCCCCAGGTCCTGTTCCTGACATGCCATTGCAAACTGACACCTTGTTTGCTAAGCTACTGATTGAGGTTGGGTGGGAAGATTTATGGAGACATAGGTATCCCTGTACTAAATTATACTCCTGCCACTCACCAGGCTATTGCTCCCTATCTCGAATAGATTACATGTTGGGTAATGCGGTGCTTTGCGCCTCTATTCACTCCATATCTTATGGGTATAGAGGAGTATCTGATCATTCTCCAGTGCTACTTAACATAGGTCCTCTCAACCATACTATGAGACCTAGTATGAGAATTCACCCATTCTGGTTATCCCTATTAACCAATAATGATAGAATTCCAGATCAACTATTAATTTTTCTATCTGAAAACTCCCCTACAGATGACCCTATGCTCCTATGGGAAACTTTGAAGGCCTATTTAAGGGGTTGTCTCAAGTCCTCGATATCCTTTATTAAGCGCACCTCTGCTAGGCAAGAGGTAGAGCTTGCATCTGATTGTACTAGACTGGAAGCACAATATGTAGCTAACCCCACTGATGCACATCGGTATGCCTGGCTGGCAAAAGGGCGTCAATATTTATCCCTTTTGAAAGAAAAGGCACAGTGCAAACTGTTTTTTACTAAGCAATCCTATTTTGAGCTGGGTAACCAATCGAGTAAGGCCCCATTCACACGACCATATGAATGGGGCCGTATCTATCCGCAAAAAAGCGGGAATAGATGCGGCCCCATTCACCTCTATGAGGCCGGGAGCCGCGGCACGGAGCTAGCTCCGTGCCACGGCTCTTTTGAAGCATGTCCTATACTTGTCTGTGCGCACAGACAAGTATAGGCATTTTCAATGGGGCCGCACAGCATGTGTTCTGAGTGCTGCGGAACACACGCTTGGCGGCCCCCGTATATTTGCGGGTCCGCAGTAATGCGGGCCCGCAAATATACGGTCGTGTGAATGGGGCCTTAATTGTTGGCCCATCTAGTGCATCAAAATCAAGCTTCTCCTGCTATCCTTAAGATCCAGGCGGAGGATGGTGTCATGCTCATGGATACTGAGGCTATAGCCCAGAGATTTCAAGCATTTTATCGAGACTTATACCGCACTCAGACTACTCATTCCATCTCCGATACTCAAAACTATTTGTCTGATTTATTATCGTCAGAGCATGTACGTATGCTGGACTGCCCAATTTCTGAGTCTAAAATTTCAGATGCTGTTGCTTCCCTGGCCAACGGGAAGTCACCGGGCCCTGACGGAATTCCTGTAGAGGTATATGCGAAATACTTAAAATCTCTTTAAGCCCCCTTAAAGAAAATGTATGACGAAGCCTTCACTAAACGGCAGTTGCCCCCCCTCATTATATGATGCGTTTATAGTTGTAATACTTAAACCTGATAAAAACCCTGTGGAATGTGGCTCATACCGCCCAATATCTTTACTGAATATAGATTACAAAATATTGGCCAAAATACTAGCAACTAGACTGAATAAATGTATTCTTACTATCATTCACTCAGACCAGTCAGGCTTTATGCCAGGTAAATCTACATCTGAAAATATCCAGCGAGTGCAGGTACACAACACTTCCAATATATATATTGTATACACATAACAAAGGAACCTACTTTATTTTATTCTCTTAATGTTTCCCCCATTCTAGACTATTGCAGGGAGAAATTTAAGATATGGGGGTCTCTTCCTTTATCAGTGGCAGGACGTATTCCTCCCTAAATGTCTATACATTCTAGAGCACTCGCCATACATAATACCGAAGAAGTTCCTCAAACAGTTGAACTCTCTCATGTCACCCTTTATATGGGGCTCTACGAGGCCCAAACTGTCTCTATCCACTTTATACCGTCCTAAGAGTCGAGGGGGAATGTCCCTTTCGGATTTCTACATTTATTACTTAGCTGGGCAACTTAGATATCTAAAGTCCTGGCTTGATCCATGTGAAAGTACTCCTAATTCAGAGGCTCACTTAGCATTTTATCTGGGGTTGAAGTGTCTATGGCCGGTGTTGGAGAAGCCTTCCCTGTTTCCTGGACTCCTACTGCCCATTCATAGAGTTGCCACACAGGTGTGGGCAGCTTCAAAGGATATACATGCCTTTAATGCAGTCAGTGCTGAGATGCCTCTCTGGGACAACTCAGTAATCCCCTCCCTGCTCTCTTCCACTGATGCGCAATTTTGGAGATCACATGGTGTTCATGTCCTAGGAGATGTTTACCAAAATAACATTGTATGTACAGTACATATGAATATATCCAGTCCAACCACCAACTTCCTAGAATTGTTTTCTACCATTACTTACAACTCAGGCACGCCCTTAATGCCCACTTTACAGGCCCTCAAGTGAATATTTCCACCTACTCCTTCATAGGTATTTTTCATTCCCAGGGTCCTACAGGTTTTATCTCAGCTATCTATACTCATTTGATTGATACTAGATTGAACATGACTCCTCTTAAGGTGGTGGATAAATGGAGAGCCGCGGTCCCTGGTCTGTCGGAGGATGATATATCCAAAATACTGGAATCCCCAATTGGGGTCTCTCCAACTATAAATAACAAATTTATCCAACTGTGTATTGTTCATCAGAGCTACCTATCTCCGACCTGTCTACATAAAATGGAACGTCTCCCACACACCAAATGTCATGGATGCTCTACAGATAATGCCAACTTCTGGCACCTTATATGGGATTGTCACTACATTAAACAATTCTGGCAGGAGGTTATTGATCTTCTATCTAGTTTAATACAGCCATCTTTGTTGATGACTCCTACTGTATGTATATTTGGCATCCTCGATGAAGAAATATACCCACACTATATAAGAATTTTCTTGAAAGAAGCTTTATTTTTGGCCAGAAAAGCTATAGCAATCCGATGAATGGGTGATAGATGCCCAACACTTACACAGTGGAAGAATCTAGTTAATACTATTATCCCCTATGAATCCATTATATATAAACATAGAGGCTGTGATGCTAAGGCCGATAAGATCTGGGGACCGTGGTGCTCTTCGTCATTGACGCAATATTCTGTTCCAATGTTTCTGAACATCATAAATGCCTTGCCCCATTAAATGTACCAAGTTGTCAGTTGTACAAGTTATGGATAACGTGTGGTCTCTGATGTGCTGCGTCTATTGTAGTTGCGACTAACTATCAATATGTTCATCTGATTGCTGTAATATCTCATGTTATACTGATGTACACTCTTGAAATGAGATAATATATAATAAAAAAAAGAATAAAAAAAAGTAATTGATGGAGAGTCTAGGTGAGAAAGCTGACCCAGAACCCAATGGTCACTATGGCTAAACTCCAAAGATCCTGTATGTAGATGGGAGAAAGTTCCAGAAGACCACTGCAGCATTCCATCAATCTTGGCTTTTTGGCAGAGTGGACAGAAGTCTCTCCTCAGTAAAAGACACATGAAATTTTGCACAGAAGCACCTAAAGAACTCTCAGACTATGAGAAACAAAATTATCTGGTCTGATGAAACCAAGTTTGAACTTATTGGTCTCAATTCTAAGTGTCATTTTTTGGAGGAAACCAGATACTGACCGATACCATCCCTACAGTGAAGCATGGTGGCAGCATCATGATGGAGTGTTTCTCAGCTGCTGGGACATGAAGACTGGTCAGAGCTGAATGGAGCAAAGTATAAAGATATTTATAATGAAAACTTATCCAAAGTGCTCTGGACATCAGACTGGGCGAAAGGTTCACATTCCAAAAGACAACGGCCCTAATTTTTCATACCTTCACACCAGAATTCTTGTGTCAAAAAACTTGGTCACGATTGTGCAAAATCTTGTGACTTTTTTGCACTCACACACAATTTTGTGACTTTTTGTATTTTTACACCACTCACTCCAGTTTTTTAATGTGGGTGGGAAAGAGAGTGTGGTTGGCTATGTTAATGAGTTTCATACAAGATTTATCATTGACACTTTAAAAAAAAAGTTGCAATCTCAATCCAGGAGGAGGGTGGAGAAGGAAAACTGGAGTAGCTTCTCTAGACAAATCTGTTAGGTCTAAGTATAAGACAAATTTATCAAGTAACATGAGACATTTGATAAATGAGGCAGAAAGTACTCCAATGCAGACTAAAGCAAAAATTCAAATTTTGCCCTCATGATATTCCACCCAATGACTCTAATTCCACAGCTACACAGGAGTGGCTTAGGGACAACTATGTGAATGTCCTTGAGTGGACCCAGTTAGAGCCCTGACCCAATCAACATTTGTAGAGACACCTGGAAATGGCTGTCCACCGACGGTCCCCATCCAACCAGACAGAGCTTCAGTGGATTTACAGGGGAATATGGCAGAAAATGCCCACATCCAGATGTGCAAACCTTGTGGCATCATACCGAAGAAGACTAGAGGCTGTAATCACTGCCAAAGGTGCTTCAAGTGCAAGATTTGAATTTCTCCTTTTAAATAAATTAGCAAAGATTTCTAGCATGATGTTTTCACATTGTCATTATGGGATTCAGTGCAAAATGATGGGGAAAATCTTGAATTATTCTTTATTTTAGCACAAGGCCGCAACATAATAAAATGTGAAAAAGTGAAAGGGTCTGAAGACTTTCCAAATGTGCTGTATATACTGAACTCATGATGTAACCAATATACTAGAGCAGACTCTGATGATGTCTAAAATGGAACACTTCTCATCTCTACTTGTTCCTCCAATGCCATGCCACCAATTGTCCAAAAGATCTATATATATATTCTTTAAAGGGGTTGTCCCACGAAAAATATTTTAAAGTTTTCAAACCAGCACCTGGATCTGAATTCTTAGTAAATGCATAGAATTAAAAATTTAGCATAGCCACTTATTCAATAAAGTGTATTCGTATAACGCCACCTGCTGTTTTTATTTCTTTGTTTGTTTCACTGAGAAGTTTCGCACATTCTCAGGTTCATCCTTCAACTGCCTCCTGAGTTGCGATAAGGTGAGAGTTGCAGTGGAATGGACACGCCTCCTGAGCTGCAGCAGAAAAGACACTCCCCTTGAGCTGTCAGCCTGATATAATGATATACCGTATTTTTCGCCCTATAAGACGCACTTTTTTTCCCCCCAAAAGTAGGGGGGAAAATGCAGTGCGTCTTATAGGGCGAATACAAGTGAGCGCTTCCATAAGGAAGCGCTCACTTGTACGTAGGGACCCCCATCAGACCTCAGATCAGCCCACCCAGCCACTTAAAGACCTGCAGCGTCAGGTCATAGTGCGTGCCGGCAAGGAAGAGAGAGGAGCGCGGAGCGTGGGACCAGAGGGCAGCTGCAGCGCAGAACAGGTAAGTATGGTCTTTAAGTGGCTGGGTGGGCTGATCTGAGGTCTGATAGGGGCACAAGACTCTGATCTGAGGTATGTAGGGGGCACAAGACGCTGATCTGAGGTGTGAAGGGGCACAAGACGCTAATCTGAGGTCTGATGGGGGCACAATATGATAATCTGAGGTCTGATGGGGGCACAATATGATAATATGAGGTCTGTTGGGGGCACAATATGATAATATAAGGTCTGTTGGGGGCACAATATGATAATATGAGGTCTGATGGGGGCACAATATGATAATCTGAGGTCTGTTGGGGGCACAATATGCTAATCTGAGGTCTGTTGGGGGCACATTCTGCTGATCTGAGGTCTGATGGGGGCACATACTGTTGCTCTGAGGTCTGATGGGGGCACATTCTGCTGATCTGAGGTATGATGGGGGCACATTCTGCTGATCTGAGGTCTGATGGGGGCACATTCTGCTGATCTGAGGTCTGGTGGGTGCACAGTGAGATGGTATGTGGGCACAGTGGGCTGATATGGGGCCATAGTGGGCTGATCTGAGGTCTGGTGGGGGGCTGACATGGAGGGCTGATGGAGTTCTGACATGGAGGGCTGATATGGGGGTCTGATGTGATGTCCTGAAATTTATGGGCAGTCTGATAAGAGGATCTGATGAAAAATATTTTTTTCTTATTTTCCTACACTAAAACCTAGGTGCGTCTTATGGGCGGGCGAAAAATACGGTATATGGTTCTAGCTTTGCTATAAAGAGATTGCCATGTACTATATGGTGTCTAATTTTTCATTTTTTACATTACTCATGGGATAACCCCTCTAATGTAACTAACATACAAAGCTTTTACCAACCGACGTAAGCCCAATACAAGACCAAATTTATGGGATTGTCTGGTATTTTAACATTGATGACCTATCCTCAGGATAATATAATCACATAGTAACATAGGGGGAGATATATCAAAACTGGTGTAAAGGAAAACTGACTTAGTTTTTTCAGAGATCCTTTGAAAAATGAAAGGCTCAATCTGATTGGTTGCAATGGGTCACTAAGCCAGGTTTCCCTTGCACCAGTTTTGATAAATCTCCCCCACAGACTGAAAAAAAAGACATATGCCTATCCATACTGTACAGCTCTGTACCTGTGCTATATGTACTGCACTACTCTCTACCTGTGGTATATGCATTGTACTGCTCTCTATCTGTGATATATATATATATATATATATATATATATATATATACTGGACTACTTTCTACCAGTGCTATGTGTACTATACTACTCTCTACCTGTGCTATATGTATTATACTGCTCTCTACTTTTGTTATATGTACTGTACTGGTCTGTACCTGTGGTATATGTACTGTACTGCTCTCTATCTGTGTTATATGCACTGTACTGCTCTCAACCCGTGCTAAATTTACTGTACTGCTCTCTACTTACTATAATATATGTACTGTACTGCTCCTCACCTGTGCTATATGTACTGCACTGCTCTCTACCTGTGGTATATGCACTGTACTGCTCTCTATATGTGCTATATGTACTGTACTGCTCTCTACATGTTTTATGTGTACCATACTGTTCTCTACCTGTGCTATATGTACTGTATTGCTCTTTAACTGTGTTATATCTTTACTTGGGCAAGGTGTACTTTAATGTTCTCAACCAGTTCTATATGTACTGTACTGCACTGTACCTTTTGTTTTATCTACTGTACTGTTCTCTACCTGTGCTATGTGTACTTGATTGCTCTCTACCTGTGCTATATGTACTGCACCTCTCTCTACCTGTGCTGTGTACTGCACTGCTCTCTACCTCTAGTATATGAACTGCACTACTCTTGACCTGTGCTATATGAATCCTACCAGTGCTAGTAAGAGCTGCCTCTTTGATCATCAATTGAAAAAGTTTCATTAAATTATTACTACACATGGTGAGTTTACATTTCGGGGTCTTCTGAACCATTTACTACTAGTTTAGCTGACCAAAGAGTTATGGCCTTGTAATCACAGTTGAAGAGCAGACCAGGAGTAGAACCAGTAGAGATGAGAACATTTTAAACTTATAGGAGTTTAATCACAGTCTTATAAACAAAGTCTCTCAGACACTGAGCACCACAACAACAAATATCACAGATCAATGACTCCGATCAAGTGAGAGGCACTTACCTTATACAACTTTCAGCACATACAGGGTGGCACCAGACTAGCGCATCAGTGAGAAGATAATTATCGCTTATCTTGGGAAGGTTTCTGAGGGGTCACCCTCAGAACTTCTCTACCACATCCACATCCAAGTTCTTTTCCCCAGCCTGTGACTGGCGCAGGGCCCAACTCACCCAGCCAAACCAGGACAAATAATCTCACTCTGTCAATGGCCTGCAATATAACTGGCTTGGTGGGAAAACAATCCCACCCTAAAAAAATGTAGACTTAGCCCATATGGATGGAACACCTTTGTGCCTCAGTATCATGAACCTCTCCTATAAACAATGGTGTCTGGGGATGACACTCCACTATCAACAATGTCATCTGTGATAGACTCAGGACATTACCATGCCTAACTAAACATGCCAGATCAGAGGCCACCCAGCATATCCAACAAAATATAATTTAACATTACACAGCATATAAAAAATAACAGTTCAATACATTATACATATCATAAGAAGCTATGATACAATCTCCTGATAAGAGGACCATATACTTCTGCACCACCTTAAAGTCTTGAAATACAATAGTCAGAGTACAATAGTTATCCCGTAAGGATCCCATATATACTGGCATCTCAGTTAGTCCTTTTCTAACAGAAAATGTATGCAAGCCACCGGCATGTTGGGCACCACTGTTCATGGGAAGGGTAACAATAAAAGTTAATGCAGAGAAAATAATGATCTGGAATTTTTGCCCGTAGTAGTTAAAATACATAGAAGGTGACTAAACAACTGAATTCCTCAGCCCACCCTAAACTAGACACATGCAATTTACACTGGGTCTGCAGGGTAAGTTTTCTACTTTCCATTATTATAACCTTTAAGTGAATTGATTTTTATGAGATGTTCATAAATACTTCAGAGGAGCCTTTGTTGTTATCTGTGATATGATTGATAAAAGAAGAAGAAATCGACTATCTTTAAATTTGCAGCTGTGCAGCCACAGTCGCTGTCAGTGCGGATGTCAGTTCTATCAATTAATTTTAGCAGTTTCTTGCTGCAAGGACAAGTCTAGTCACACCAATCATCAACTTCAATTTTCTTAACACTTCCTTCACATTAAATCAAACATAACGTATATGTGGTATCTAAACAATATAACTTTTCTCTTGGTATTGTTTTTTAATGCTACCTATTGACTGATCACAGTCAAGAGGAAAAATTAATATGAAGGAAATGGTATGATGCCAACCAGGACTGGGTTAAGATTGATGGAGGCCCCTGAGTAAGGGTAGAACAAAATTGTATTTTTTTTTTTTCATTTAACCATAGTTTCCATACCTTGATGGTGTCCCTGAGCTGCCTACTTTTCTGCTGCTGCTACCTTCCTCCAGTACCCACCTGTATCACAGTCACTTGGTGGCAAGCACCAGCAGCCACATGTAATAAGGTGCCTACCAGGACTGGGTTAAGGTTGATGAAGGCCCCTTAATAAGGGTAGCCCAAAATTATTTTTTTTTCCATTTAACCATAGTTGCCTTACTTGAATTGACTTTCCTGAGCTACTTACCTGTCTGTTTTTAATAGCTTCCTCCAGTACCTACTTGTATCCCAGTCACTTGGTGGCAAGCACCAGCAGCCACATGTAGCAAGCTGCCTACCAGGACTGGGTTAAGGTTGATGGAGGCCTCTGAGTAAGGGTAGCCCAAAATTATATATATTTTTTTCATTTAACCATAGTTGCCATACCTAGATTGGCCTCTTTGAGCTACCTACTTTTCTTCTGCTGCTACCTTCCTCCAGTACCCACATAGTTGCCATACCTAGATTGTCCTCCCTGAGCTACCTACTTTTCTTCTGCTGCTACCTTCCTCCAGTAACCACCTGTATCACAGTCAGTTGGTGGCTAGCACCATCAGCCACATGTAGCAAGATGTAAGAATGAGTAAGAAATGTGGGTGAACAGTGCCAAAGCCAGCCACACTCACTGTTGTCAAGTTCTCTTGCATCCTGTACTATGGTCCACAATGGTGGGCTCTTTAAGATCATTTTCAGCTGTGGATTTTATCTGGAGGGTGTTGATAATGTAGTGCCCTGGGGCAAGGGTATTTTTTAACTATATACATTTCTGGAAATTTGTCCTTATTGCTACTATGCACAGCTATTAACTCCTTACTTTACTGCACTATGAAGGGTGGTTTATGTTGTTGTGTGCACCTGTATTTTTTCTTTTTCTTGAACTGCATTTATATGTTTATTGTAATACAGCCTGTTGATATGCACTGTTTTTAAAGCTGCACTGCGCTGTGGAAAGGGTTAATGCACAGACAGAGAGCTCACATTTCTATTTCATTTTCTGTTCTTCTCATCCATCAGAACTATAAAAAAATGGATCCTGTGCATCAGTTATGAGGAAGACTGAAGAAGCCAGCTCAGTGTCTTGTCTGCATTTTTTTGCACTTGCACCCTCCAGTAAAGAATCTGGTTTACCACAGACCTTGACTCTCGGGCCTTATTTCTCACACAAGGTGAAACCTCTTGGGGACACAGCATAGCATTAGGGCCACCCAAACCCAGACAGTGTTGTAAAATCTCAACCACCCATGAAGAAAATGAATGATCAACCACATAATACTGTGCAGTACATGGACCAGGTCTTTCAGGGCGAGAGGCAGTGTTTGCTATGGTAACATGGCCAGCAGGAGATGTGGATGCAAGGGGTTGCTAATGGATATGACTTAGAGCTAAGTGTAGGGATTGTGAGTTTTCCAACCTTAGGGTAAGGATTTTCCCACAGGGAATAATCAGGTTGCCAGAGTAGTCCCCATTAGACACCAAATCATGGTGCTAAAGGAGTGGAGCAGGAATTATGGACACTGTATGGTTTGAGGCAGGCAGAGTTAGGTCATGCATAATAGACAAGCAGAGATCATATAGGTAGCAATGCTAAATGAAATAAGCACATCTATGCAGAGAAAGGAACCAAAAGGACCTAATTACTCAGGCACTTAGTGATGAGGGTCCTTGAGATGCCTGGGCCACTTTGGCATTGGCTGGAGTCAGGCGAAATTAGCGTGTTGTGACTAGTGATGAGCGAGCCGAAGCGGCAATATTCGGGATTCGCACGAATATTGCCCGCTTTGGGCTTGGCATCCCGAGCCAGCGCGGACTCGTGATGATTCGTGCGTCACTGCCAGTTTGAAATGCCCGGTTTTTTCAGCCAATCAGCATCAAAGGGAAGCCTGTGGGAACGCCTGCTGTGATGTAACATCCCCTATACCTCCCCAGCAGTGATTGGCTGGCAGTGACATGTGACCTAAATTTACATAAGGAAGGCGGACCTGCAGCATCAGCCTCATTGTGCTTTTGGGAAGGAGAAGAGACAGACAGAGACAGTGTTAGCTCGTGTAGTGTGTGCAGCAAGCAGTTAGGAGTTAGGAGTTAGGATAGGAAGCCTCAACAGTCTTTTTAAAGACTATTTATACTCTGAAAAACAGTATACAGTATATACTGTAAGCCTGTATTCTGTGTAGGAATAGGAAGCCACAATAGTCTTTTAAAAACCAATTGATTCTCTGAAGAAAACTATACAGTATATGCTGTAAGCCTGCATTCTGTGCAGAGCTGTGCCTGGTACACCTTGTCCAGCCATATAGATGAAACTATACATATCTAAACAGATATATTCCTGTGCATGACTGTGCAGTGACTAGTGAATACATTTCATCAGCCTGCTATATACCTCAGAGTCTATAGATTCCGTATTGATCTGTGGATTCCCGTTTTATTTGCGCAAACTGCGTACATCTTTTTTTGGATAGGTCTGAAAATAATCGTACCTGCATATCTATCTACATTGTCCGTTTAATTTCACTGATCCGTAATACACGTTGCAGTGACTAGTGAATACATTTCATCAGCCTGCTATATACCTCAGAGTCTATAGATTCCGTATTGATCTGTGGATTCCCGTTTTATTTGCGCAAACTGCGTACATCTTTTTTGGATAGGTCTGAAAATAATCGTACCTGCATATCTATCTACATTGTCCGTTTAATTTCACTGATCCGTAATACACGTTGCAGTGACTAGTGAATACATTTCATCAGCCTGCTATATACCTCAGAGTCTATAGATACCGTATTGATCTGTGGATTCCCGTTTTATTTGCGCAAACTGCGTACATCTTTTTTTGGATAGGTCTGAAAATAATCGTACCTGCATATCTATCTACATTGTCCGTTTAATTTCACTGATCCGTAATACACGTTGCAGTGACTAGTGAATACATTTCATCAGCCTGCTATATACCTCAGAGTCTATAGATTCCGTATTGATCCTTTACAATTATAATAATATAATACTGCTACTGTGCACATGGAGAACCCCAGGGTCAGGGGGAGAGGGGGAAGAGCTGGGAGAGGTGGAAGAGGTGGTCGTGGAGGGAGAGGTGGGAATCGTGGTGGTGCAGTGGTCAGCGGTGATGACCGTGGTGTGCGTGGTGACACAGTGCCGGCTGCTGTGGGTACAGTGGAAACACGTAAGGACCACAAGCTGTTGAGAGAGCCAGAGGGCTGCGACGAGGGAGAAGCCAGGGCCGAGTCACTACTTCCCCAAGTGCTCCTAGAGGTCACGCTCCAGCCTGTACTATGCGCCACTCCTTAGTTTGGGAGTACTTTAAGGATGATGAGGCCGATCCTCGTTTGGCGGTGTGCAAGCTGTGCCACACGTCAATGAGCAGGGGTTCAAAACGCAACAACCTGACCACTAGTAGCCTGCGCAAACATTTGGAGAGAAAACACCCCACCAAATGGTTTGCACTTCTGTCAGCTGGTGACGTTGACACAGTTAGTCCAGCAACTGTGTCTCATCCAAGCCAGGACGTTGAAGCCTCCAGCCCCGAAAGGACCCCTCCAGCTCCATCTCCCTCCCTCTCCTCCACTCATGTGTCCCAGTGCGGCGTTCAACTGTCTCTACCGCAGACATTTGAACGCAAGCGCAAGTACGCAGCCACCCACCCCATGCGCAAGCTCTAAATGTGCACATCGCCAAGCTGATTAGTTTGGAAATGTTGCCGTACAGGCTTGTGGAGACAGAATCCTTCCGCAGCCTTATGGAGGCAGCAGCCCCCCGTTACTCTGTCCCCAGCCGACACTATTTTGCCCGATGTGCCGTCCCCGCCCTGCACCGGCATGTGTCTGAGAACATCACCCACGCTCTCAAAAACGCGGTTTGTGGTAAAGTCCACATGACCACAGATACGTGGCCGAGTACCGGTGGCCAGGGACATTACATCTCCCTCACGGCACATTGGGTCAATCTGGTGGAGGCTGGGGCAGAGACCGATCGTGGGACTGCACATGTGCTACCCACACCACGAATTGCGGGACATAGTTCCGTCTGTGTGTCTCCGGCACATTATGCCTCCACCTCCTCCTCCACCTCCTCCTCCTCCAAAGTGGCAGTGATGCCCCAATCGTCAAGTCTCATTTCCTCGATGGCCAGCAGTTTCAGCACTGTGGTAGGGAAGCGGCAGCAGGCAGTCCTGAAACTGCTGAGCCTGGGGGATAAGAGGCACATGGCTGAAGAGCTCTTACAGGGCATCAGGGGGCAGACCAATGTGTGGCTGGCGCCACTGAACCTTCAGCCAGGAATGGTGGTCTGCGATAATGGGCGTAACCTGGTGGCGGCTCTGCATCTTGGCGGGCTGACTCATGTGCCATGCATGGCCCACGTGCTCAACTTGGTGGTCCAGTGGTTCCTCAAGACCTACCCCCAGTTGAGTGAGTTGCTCACCAAGGTGTGGCGCATATGCGCCCATTTTCGCAAGTCCACCACCGATGCCGCGACCCTCAGGACTGTGCAAGGGCGGCTACAACTCCCTGTTCACCGGCTGCTGTGTGACGTTCCCACGCGTTGGAATTCGACGTTACACATGCTAGCCAGGGTGTACCAACAACGCAGGGCAGTTGTAGACTGCCAGCTGATCCCCCGAGGTGGTAGTCAGGCCAGTCAGCTTCCTCATGTCTATGCTGAGTGGACGTGGATGACTGGCATCTGCCAGGTCTTAGGTCCCTTATAGGAGGCAACAGAGATGGTCAGTGGTGATGCACACATCATCAGTGTCACCATCCCTCTGTTGTGCCTCATCCAGAACTCCTTGAGGAACCAAAGATCTGAGGATTCAGCAGTGTCACAGGAGGTGGGGGAAGACAGTGACATTGAGAGCACCCTGTCGCAGCGCGAAACTGAGGAGGAGGCTGAGGAGGAGGAAGAAACTTTTGGGCACCATGCATCAGGGGGTGATTCCATGCTACCTGTTGAGCGGGTATGGGCTGAGGAGGATGAATTGGGGTCGGAGGAAGGGGGGGAGGAGGAGATGGAGAGTCCGCTAAGTGAGGAGGCTGAAGGCTTGCGTGTTGGCACAGTAGGGCACATGGCAGACTTTATGCTTGGCTGTCTTTGTCGTGATCCCCGGGTCAAGAGGATACTGTCCACCAATGACTATTGGGTGTACACCCTCCTTGACCCACGCTACAAGGACAACTTTGCCCAACTTATACCCGTGGAGGAAAGGAGCACCTGAGTCACTTTCTACCACAAGGCCCTGGTTCAGAAACCGCTACAGGCCTTTCCAGACCAGTTGAGCAACAGGGGGCAGACTGCAGTGGCTGAAGTGGAGAGGAGAGGAGGGGGAAAGTCAGTGTAGGCGCCAAGGGCAGGGGTACACTATTCCATGCTTTTGCCAAGTTTCTTAAACCCCAGCAAGACAGTACGACACAGCCACAGGGCAGGCAGAGCAGGGCGGAACAGTACCGCAAGATGGTGAGGGAGTATGTCGCAGACCAGACCAACGTCCTGACCGATAACTCCACGCCATATAATTACTGGCTGGCCAAGCTGGACAGGTGGCCAGAACTTGCACAGTACGCTCTTGAGGTGCTTGCCTGCCCTGCTGCAAGTGTACTGTCTGAAAGGGTTTTTAGTGCCGCCAGGGGTATCATTACGGACAAACGGACACGCCTGTCCACCCACAACGCCGACATCCTCACGTTCATCAAGATGAACAGGTCATGGATATCCCCCCAGTTCTCATCCCCACCTCAGGCTACCTCCTAAATTGCTTGCTTTCCTCCTCCTCCTCTTCATCTGAGTTGCATATGCAACAATTTTTCAGGAAAGTCATCCGGCTTCCTACTAACAATTTTTCAGGAAAGTCATCCGTCTTTCTACTAACAATTTTTCAGGAAAGTCATCCGGCTTTCTAAAAACTATTTTTCAGGAGTCATGCGGCTTTGTAACCAAATTTTTTATGAAAGGCCATGGGGTTCTATACACACAGTGCTGACGGAAGCCCATCAGCCTTTCTAAACACAATTGAATCTGTCCCATCATGAGAAAGTCCCCCCAAGGAGTCCCCACTGTAACTTGCTTCCCATACAACTACCTCACCCTCCGACACCTGTGTCTCGCCATTGTCCACCACCTCCTCAGACAACACTGGTAAATCCCCACTGTCAGCACACTGAGACTGCAAAAGATCTTGCGAATTGGGGCAGAGAATGTTCTGGGGTAGCACATCAGAGAAGGGGTGACTATGGGGTTCCAGGGAGTACGTGACCACATGCAATCTCCATCCAAAAAGTCATACTGAGGCTCACCACCATGCTTTACACTGCAATCTTATTACTGAGGCTCACCACCATGCTTTACACTGCAATCTTATTGAAAGACAGACAATCAGGGGTTCACCGCCAGGTTGTCAGGCAGCATTTTTAAGTAGGTCACCATTACCGTGTCCCTGAAAATTGCCTTGGGGTGGTCATCGCCAGACTATTTTTATGAAAGGCCATGGGGTTCTATACACACAGTGCTGACGGAAGCCCATCAGCCTTTCTAAACACAATTGAATCTGTCCCATCATGAGAAAGTCCCCCCAAGGAGTCCCCAATGTAACTTGCTTCCCATACAACTACCTCAACCCCCCGACACCTGTGTCTCGCCATTGTCCACCACCTCCTCAGACAACACTGGTAAATCCCCACTGTCAGCACATGGAGACTGCAAAAGATCTTGCGAATTGGGGCAGAGAATGTTCTGGGGTAGCACATCAGAGAAGGGGTGACTATGGGGTTCCAGGGAGTACGTGACCACATGCAATCTACATCTAAAAAGTCATACTGAGGCTCACCACCATGCTTTACACTGCAATCTTATTACTGAGGCTTACCACCATGCTTTACACTGCAATCTTATTGAAAGACAGACAATCAGGGGTTCACCGCCAGGTTGTCAGGCAGCATTTTTAAGTGGGTCACCATTACCGTTGTCCCTGAAAATTGCCTTGGGGTCATCACCAGACTATTGGCCAGATTTAGAAAAAATGGTGCAATTAGGGAGCCTGAGAGGCATCCCTACATGCTGCCCCTGGTGTTTCCTATGCATTTCCAAGGTGTTTCCATCATTTTCTGAGGTTTTCAGATGTTGGGGAAAACTTGACTGTGCAGAACCTTTGGCCCCTGCAAAAATATTCGGGTCTCCCATAGACTTTAGTGGCATTCGTGATTTGGCCCGAACCCACGAATCCCGCGAAAAATTCGGGCCGAATCCTCCCCGAATCTTTTAGGATTCGCTCAACTCTTGTTGTGACCTTTTCAGAGTTGAAGCCAAGAAGAAGATGCCAAATCCAGAAGAGGCAAGCTAAAGGATAATGACAGAGGATTTATACTCTGGCTAATAGAGGTGGTCCAGAGCAAGGACCCCCAGTTACGATGTCCTTTTGCTCTAATGGGCTGTCGTGAAGAGACAACACCTTTAATATTTAGTACTGTAAAATCCATTGCAAAGTAAGGAGATATCATTTATTCAGATCTTTTTATACACTCTTCTAGTCTTCGGAAAGACATGATGCATGAATACATTATGTAAATAGACTATTCCTATTTCTTTATTGAGATTCACATTGCAGACTACATCCTTGCTGGTGTTCTTTTTATTATTCTAAACATTTACCAGGGAAGTTGTCATTTAACCTTAGATTTCTCCAATTCCTCATCAGTGTTAATAGAGGTGAGGGAGTACCCTGCATGGAATGATATGCAATATTACAGCAATATTCTTTCAACCAAAATTTTACAGACCTTGTATCAACCACAGCAAGAGCCGTTTACATAAATAGGCAATTTATAACATATGCTTAAAGTATAGCAAAATTATAATGCTTTTTCTTTTCTAGAGGGGATTTGAAATCCTGCACATTGTATTGTTGATTACAGCTTTTCCAATATTAAATGTGCATCAAGGAATTACTGCTTAATGGTGCATTCACAGGAGCGTAATTCTGGGGCCGCATCCATTCCGCAATCTTCCCATTCATTTCAATGGGGCCACAAAAGATGTGTGCAGCACACTTTGTTCCGTTCCAAAGCCCAGCAAAAAATATAGAGCATGTCCTATTCTTGTCCGCAATCGAAAAGAATAGACATTTTCTATATAGCGCCAGCCATGTGCAGTCTGCAAAATGTTGAATGCTCACGGACGGTACCCCGTGTTTTGAGCATCTGCAATACACTTATGGTCGTGTGACTGCACCCTTAAGGAAACAGTGGATTAATAAAGCCTATCAAAGCAGACAGATGCCAGGCAAGGAAGAAGAATATGCCGACACTTCAAAGAGTTGAATTGAATAACGTTCAGGATTTAAAACCCCTATAGTTGTAGCTTCAACATTCTGTCCTAATCATGCCTTATCTTTATAGTGACTGGAGCTTCATATTTTGATACTCAGCTCTGTCCATTATATAGACATTCTGCATGTAGGAATGTACCACTAGGGGGAGATTGGAGATTGTACCACTATATATATATATATATATATATATATATATATATATATATATATAAAAGCAGTTGTTAAATATCATATTTACTGTATAGATCAAATCAATGAACAATTTAGCAATTTACATGCTTTCATACAGTAAACAGTTATAATATTTACTTACACAGCATGGTGCTATCTGTTGTTCAAAGTGTATGACAATGTGCAGGTCAATTTACTGAACAGAGTGCTGGTGGACACGCATGCTCAGTCACTATACCCAGGTTTCTTTAAAGTGATCCTCTGTTCATTGTAGAGCAGCCAATAGAAATAGCTTTCAGAAAAGGAGCAGAGCCTTTGCAGTAGCAAGGCAGTGTAGCTGAGAAGTTGAGCATTCCTCCTCTAGAAGAAAGAAGTTTTTTACACCTACATAGAATGGATTCTTTACTGTAAGAGCAGGGAGACTATGATATTCTTCAGGGGAGATTGTAATGGTGAGTTCACTAAAAGAGTACAATAGGATTTTGTATGGCTTGCTTGGAGTAATGTACAGTTTATATGTACTAGATTAATGGAGATGGTCATTTATAATGTGATTTATATTGATTGCCAGATTTGGAGCTGGGAAGGAATGTTTCCCCTATGAAAACATTTTGGCTTTTGCCATCTTAGGTCCCTTTCAGCACGGATCCAGAGGGTTGTTCACCCGCCGGAACAGCCTGCCGGAGTCCCCTGCCGCAGGTGTGAAAGGGGCCTTACCTTTCTCTAGCTCAGCATTGCAGGATAACATGCTTTATCCCTCCATAAAGAATGTTATCCTGCAATGCTGAGCTAGAGAAAGGTAACGCCCCTTTCACACCTGTGGCAGGGGACTCCGGCAGGCTGTTCCGGCGGGTGAACAACCCTCTGGATCCGTGCTGAAAGGGACCTAAGATGGCAAAAGCCAAAATGTTTTCATAGGGGAAACATTCCTTCCCAGCTCCAAATCTATTTATGTCACTATTGTGATGATATAAAGTCGTGGTTTATGTTGCATGCCATCTTTGTGGTATAACTTGTGACTTTTCCTCCTTCTCGTGTAGAGAAAAGGGGGTGTGATAAGGGTGGGATGGGGCAAATTTATCTTCAGAGAAGTTACAACAGCTAGGAGACTGCTGTAGATTTTGGTCTGTCGCAAGGCCTGAGGGAGAATGCATCAAATCTATGCCGAAGCCTGTGCCACAGCATAACTTTGGTGCATCTTCCCACTACGCAGGGGGAATCAAGACCAGTGATGAAAAATCTGGTCTTGATAAATGTCCCTGTTCCCGTCTTGTTCTGACTTTGGCTTAGCTATTCTGACTACCCCCTATCATTTGATTTGGTACTGCATTGTCTGCCAGGTTCTAACCCATTCCTGTATGGCTTTGTTTTTGTGTAGTTTCTTCTCAGTGTGTCAGTCCTGCACCTAGCAGAGTAGGGAACGCTGATCAGTTGTGGACTTGCTGCCTGCAAGTTGGCAGGGAAAGCGGGCTGGGTTCCAGTTAAGGTTCACTGTCTGTGTGTTCCTGTCTACTGTGCTGACAAACGTGTTGAGTAATGCTATTTGAAAAAAAAATCAGAACCCATTTACTTCTTTATTTTTATCCTTCACCTTAGTCATAAGGCTTTTTGATCCAGCTAGGTCTTTTCTGACATCAAACTCACCGTTTCTGTGCTTAACCATATGACTGCAATAAATAGAACAGTATTGTATAAAATGATTCTCTGGGTCTTTCCCTTGTATAGATCCTGAATCAGGTTTAAAAGGTCTGGGAAGCAATTATGCATCTCCATTGTTCACTAGCTGGTGTTGTGTGGATTAGGAACAGAGAACAAAAAGTGATTTAGCCAAAAAGCTAGAAGGCAGAGTGTTGTTAATGTATTTTTTTTTGGATGTAGCACAATGAAGCTTCATATTGACTGATATTCCAATAAACTTAAAGGGGTTGCACGTAATTTTGATATTGATGGCTAATGGATGGAGCGGTGCAGTTCCGGTGCCAGCTGATGATTGTTGGAGGTGTTAGACACTGCAGACCTGATATTGATGGTCTATCCTGAGGACAGGTTATTATAATATCAAAGTCCTGAGCAACCCTTTTAATGAGTAATATAAATCCTATTATTTTCCCTATTATATGCTATTTAGGTGATAAGTATTTCTATATACTTTTTGAAAGTAGTTTTGGTGATTCTCAAGTTCTTGGACGTATTGGACTGGAGAAATGTTAAAATATTTATCAAAAATGTGAAATAATGAGAATTGAGAGATGAGAAAATAAGAGTAAAAATGACCTCAGCAGAATTTAGGGGGGAATTTATTAAGCATTCAGCTGGACCACTTGTATTTGCTTATCTACTTGAATTCTATGGCTGAGTTCACATCATGTTTTGTCAACTGTTAAGGTATACAAAAACCGTATATGTTAAACTGATGCCTCAGAATTACGCCATACAGTGGCATCCGTTACCATTGAGTTCCATAGTGGAAAAAAAAAAGAATGTACACGTTAATGTACTTATTTTTTACTGGACTCTGCAGGATAGAAAAGCATGGTGTACTACGTTTTTTAATCCTTTTTTCCCGACGTATACGTCGAACAAGTGGCAAAAACGTGATGTAAACTCCCACTAAGCCTGGCATAAGGAGTACAAATCATACAGTATATTTTCTATACAAAAATATCCAAAAATAATAGTGAATCTGGATTGCACATCCTCATGCTATGCTTTGATCTAATAACTGCTTCTCATCGTAATTAACATTGCTTCTCAGCGCAATAAATGGTATACTCTATGTTGCAAGCTATACATGAGGCATTAGCATGCATTTTGATCAAAAACCATAGGCCCACTCACCCCGACAAGGGTGGGAACCTACTCTAAATTTGTAACAGCACCGCAGTACCGCACCACCAGGTAGTGGGACCAAGCAGCCAAACAGCACCCCTACCTGGCAACGCCACCCTGGTTCTGGGCCCCACCAGCACAGCAAAACAGCAACAATGGCCGCCTTGCACCTCAGCACCATGTGAACAGTTGCCAAAGCTCACCTTATCATATGCTCTCAGGAAACCCAACTGAGAGCTAGTAGGAATTTGTGAACCCATATGCGTACTGTTTCTAATTAAAATCACCTGGGTCAAATGGGAGGAGTTCTGATACCAGAGTGGAAAAAAAGGGGAAAGATTCTACAAAAATATCCAAAAATAATACTATGCTTTGATCTAATAACTGCTTCTCATCATAATTAACATTGCTTCTCAGCGCAATAAATGGTATACAGGCCCCTATGTCGCATGCTTTCCATGAGGCATTAGTATATATTTTGATCAAAAAGCATAGGCCCACTTACCACGACAAGGTTGCCTCCTCGAGTGGGAACCTACTTTAAATTTGGTGCGGCGCTGCAAGCCACCAGTGTCGTCGCAGCCACTCACCATCAGGCGACGGGACTCAACAGCCAAACAGCACCCCTGCTACCTGGCTGTGGACCCCACCAAACCACCTGCACAGCAACACAGTAACAAGATTACCATTTTACAGCCATACAGGGACACCACAATGTATTTGACTAAATTTTAATGTTCTGTCTATATTGTACACGTGGAGCTTTACCCATTAAAGGGGTATTCCCATCTCACAAATGTAGTTTGTATAATTAGATATAGCCATACCAATATTATTACTAATAGAATGTATTTATATAAAATGTACCGTTTAGAAGATTTGCCTATTTGTATTTCCATTGTCCCACACACATCAGTCAGGCCGTTGCCCCTAGTTACGACCACCACAGCCATGTAGTAGTGGTGGTCAGCTTGCTCCTGTTCAAACCCGCTCTGAGGTAACTGCTGTATTGTGAACGCACATTACATGAGCATGCGGGGAGACATCTTAGGGTTGCAGCATTTTTGTCTGCGCTTCCAAAACGCAGAGAAACGGATCCTGTCCCAAGATCAATTCATCTCTATGGAGCAGGATCCGTTTATAAAGTCTGCGTTTTGGACGGATCCTGACCGTTGCATTCTGGACTGGTAACGTCCAAAACGTAGATGTGAAAGTACCTAAGATGTCTCTCCGCATGCTCATGTAATGTGCGTTCACAATACAGCAGTTACCTCAGAGCGGGTCTGAACAAGAGCAAGCTGACCACCACTACTACATGGCCACGGTGGTGGTAACTAGGGGCAACGGCCTTACTGATGTGTGTAGGACAATGGAAATACAAATAGGGAAATATTCTAAACGGTACATTTTATATAAATACATTCTATTAGTAATAATATTGGTATGGCTATATCTAACCATACAAACTACATTTGTGAGATGGGAATACCCCTTTAACTGTCTGATGTTTTATCCAATTTCCTGATCGGTGACCTAGCGAATTATGACAAAAAGGTAACTAAACATTAACTGGAAAATGCAATACTTGCAATACTTACTGTATGTGATCTTGTGGCCACAAAATTGCAGGTTGTAAAAAATGAATGCAGACAGGAAGTTGATATAATGTTTAAAGGGGTTTTTCAGAAGTAGAATATTGATGATCTATCCTCAGGATAGGTCATCAATATCTGATCAGTGGATGTACGACACCCAGCACTAAAACCAATTAGCTGTATGAAGTGACTGTAGCACTGTAGGGAGCTCTTTGGCCTCCTCACAGTATACATCACATATGTACATTGTATAACAGCTGTGCTTAGTATTGCAGCTCAGCCCCATTCACTTAAATGGGCCTGAGTTATTTACCTTCAAAGATTTTCTAGCCTTAAAACAGGTCCATAGAACAGGAAAAAAATAATTAAAGGTGATATCCAGGATTGGAAAATAATTAGGCTAAATGGATAATAAAAAAAAATAAATGCTTCCGTGGTTACTGCCAGTGTTTTCTGCTGTGGACACAAGCTATATAGGTGGTGATGCTAGCTTGGGACTGCTTGTGCCAGGGCCGATTCTAGCTCATCTGCTGCCTGAGGCAAAAATTTAAGTGGCACCCCCCCATTAAAAAAAATAGTATGAAAGTCAAGTAACCACCGAACTCCAAGACTGTCCTGACAGATCTGGGGCAGTACAAGTACAGATAATACAGTAGATATCCCCTGCAGTCCTATGTAACACCACAGGTAGCACAATGATAAATCTCTGAGTACACAATACGAGATGTTACCTGCAGTCCTATGTAACAGCACAGATAACACTAGTGCTGATAATGTGGTAGTGTTACCTGCAGTCCAGAGGCGTAGCTAGAGGTTCAGCACAGGGGGGGCGAAACATACTTGAGTGGGCCCCCCACTTGGCTTCCCAAACGCACGTTTCCAACTTCACAGGCACATACAATATTATAACCACAACTAGTAGTATTAGAAAGATGACTATATAGACTGCTAGATCATCTATGCTGTTAAGTACAGTACAATAGACTTTCTACATACCCTAGTGTAAATACTCTACCATATAATGCAGTAAAATATAGGAGTAATAGGATTAAAAAACAATGGGACTCCTATGTTAAAGGAAACCTGTCCCCAGTTTTTACATCACTAAACTAACAGTCCCCTGCCCCCATCAGACCTCAGATCATCAGAATGTGCCCCCATCAGACCTCACATCAGCGTATTGTGCCCCATCAGACCTCAGATCAGCGTATTGTGCCCCCATCAGATCTCAGATCAGCGTATTGTGCCCCCATCAGACCTCGGATCAGCCTACTGTGCCCCCATCAGACCTCACATCAGCCTACTGTGCCCCCATCAGACCTCACATCAGCGTATTGTGCCCCATCAGACCTCAGATCAGCATATTGTGCCCCCATCAGACCTCAGATCAGCATATTGTGCCCCCATCAGACCTCAGATCAGCGGAATGTGCCCCCATCAGACCTCACATCAGCCTACTGTGCCCCCATCAGACCTCAGATCAGCGTATTGTGCCCCCCACCAGACCTCAGATCAGCGTATTGTGCCCCATCAGACCTCAGACCAGCATATTGTGCCCCCATCAGACCTCAGATCAGTGTATTGAGCCCCCATCAGACCTCAGATCAGCCTACTGTGCCCCCATCAGACCTCACATCAGCCTACTGTGCCCCCATCAGACCTCACATCAGTCTACTGTGCCCCCATGAGACCTCACATCAGCGTATTGTGCCCCCCACCAGACCTCAGACCAGCGTATTGTGCCCCCATCAGACCTCAGATCAGCGTATTGTGCCCCCATCAGATCTCAGATCAGCGTATTGTGCCCCCATCAGACCTCAGATCAGCGTATTGAGCCCCATCAGACCTCAGACCAGCGTATTGTGCCCCCATCAGACCTCAGATCAGCGTATTGTGCCCCCATCAGATCTCAGATCAGCGTATTGTGCCCCCATCAGACCTCAGATCAGCGTATTGAGCTCCATCAGACATCAGACCAGCGTATTGTGCCCCCATCAGATCTCAGATCAGTGTATTGTGCCCCCATCAGACCTCAGATCAGCGTATTGAGCCCCATCAGACCTCAGATCAGCGTATTGAGCCCCCATCAGACCTCAGATCAGCCTACTGTGCCCCCATCAGACCTCACATCAGACCTCACATCAGCTTACTGTGCCCCATCAGACCTCACATCAGCCTACTGTGCCCCCATCAGACCTCACATCAGCTTAATGTGCTCCCATCAGACCTCAGATCAGCGTATTGTGCCTCCATCAGACCTCAGATCAGCGTATTGTGCCCCCATCAGACCTCATATCAGCCTACTGTGCCCCTATCAGACCTCAGATCAGCGTATTGTGCCCCCATCAGACCTCAGATCAGCCCACCCAGCCACATAGGATTAAAATAAAAACCTTACTTACCTGTTCTGCGCTGCGGCTGCCCTCCGGTCCGCGCTCCGCTCTCTTCCCTGGCCCGCGCACACTATGACCTGACGCTGCGTGCAGCGTCAGGTCATAGTGCGCGCCGCCAGGGAGGAGAGCAGAGCGCGGACCGGAGGGCAGCCGCAGCGCAGAACAGGTAAGTAAGGATTAAAATAAAAAACCTATGTGGCTGGGTGGGCTGATCTGAGGTCTGATGGGGGTCCCTAAATACAAGTGAGCGCTTCCATAATGGAAGCGCTCACTTGTATTCGCCTGATAGTAGGCGAGGTCATCCTTGCTGGGCCCCCCTGAGTCACTGGGCCCGGAGCCGTCGCCCCCCCTGCCCCCCCAGTAGCTACGCCACTGCTGCAGTCCTATGTAAAACCACAGTTAACATTAGTGTAGATCATATGGTAGTGTCACCTTCAGTCCTACGTAAAACCACAGATAACACTAGTGTAGATCGTGTGGTAGTGTTAGCTTTAGTCTTTTGTGAAACCACAGATAACACAGGGGAGATCATGTGGTAGTGTTACCTGTAGTCCTATGTAAAATCACAGTTAACACCAGTGTAGATTTGTAGTAGTGTTACCTGCAGTCCTCTGTAAAACCACAGATAACACTAGTGCTGATAATGTGGTAGTGTTACCTTTAGTCCTACGTAAAAACCACAGATAACACTAGTATAGATCATGTGGTAGTGTTACCTACAGTCCTATGTAAAACCACAGATAACACTAGTGTAGATCATGTGGTAGTGTTACCTGCATCCGGAGTGTGCCTCCCGGTGCCTCTCCCACGGTCTCCATGCTGGCGGCGCTGCCTCTTCTTCCTTCTTCTTGCCCTCACAGAACGTCCTGATGCAGCTGCGTCAAGACACAGGAACACTGTGGGCATGGTGATGGTGATACACACAGGGACAGACACACATACACAGGGACAGACACATCTGAGCCCCTTTCACAGTAGTAATACTCTCTTTGTGCCCCTCACAGTAGTTGTGCCCTCTCTGTGCCCCCTTCAGAGTAGTAATGCCCATTGTGCCGCCTTCACAGTAGTAATGCCCAGTGTGCCCCCATAATAGTTATGATCCTTCACAGTAGTTATGCCCTCTTTGTGCCCCCTTCACAGTAGTAATGCACTCTGTGCCCCCTTCACAGTAGTAATGCCCATTGTTCCCCCTTCATAGTAGTAATGCCCACTGTGTCCCTTCATAGTAGTAATGCCCATTGTTCCCCCTTCATAGTAGTAATGCCATCTGTGCTCCCCTTTATAGTAGAAAAGCCCTCTGTGCCCCTTTTTATAGTAGAAAAGCCCTCTGTGCCCCTTTATGTAATAATGCCCTCTGTGCCACCTTTGTAGTAGTAATGCCCACTGTGCCCCCCTTATGGTAGTAATGCCCTCTGTGCCCGCTTTGCAGTAGTAATGCCCTGTGTGTCCCCCTTTCTAGTAGTAATGCTCACTGTGCCCCCTTTTTTAATAGTAATACACACTGTGCTCCCTTTGTAGTGTTATTGCCCTCTCCTCTGTGGCCCCTTTGTAGTATTAATGCCCTCTCCTCTGTGTCCCCTTGGAAGGAGAAATGCCATCTGTGCCTCCCCTGTACCTAACACAGTACCTACTCACCTTGTCCAGTTCCTCACAGTCTTCTCTTCCCTGCTGCAGACAAAGATGGCTCCGCATGACTGTGTGGGCGGGGCTTATGCAGATTCCCGGGCTGCAAGCTCCGCGCACAAAGGCTCGCGGCACGATCTGTGGCTGCAGACTAAATTCACCATTCAGTGTCTGCCGGCCTGAAGAAGGGGAGGAGCTCAGGGAGCTGAGCTGTGGGTGAGTGATGGGACCCAGCTCCCTGCGCTCCAGGAGAGGAGGGGGGGGGGCGCAGCTTACAGGGAACAAGCTATCTGGATGCCGCCCCCTCAAAAATACAGAAAACTGTATCCGGCATTGCTGGATACTACCTGATACCCACTAGCCCCATTAACTATAATAGGGACTGGCAGAGAACCAGATTTTAGTCCAGCCGATTCTCAGCATATTTGCCTGGTTGCGGCCGGATCTCAGCTGGTCCCCATAATAGTTTATGGGGCCATCAGGTCTTCAGGTAGCTTCCAGCAATGCTAGATCCAGACATCTGTCTGCCAGAGATGTCTAGCATTAGTGTGAACTAGCCAAATGGTCTCATTTTATTTTATCAAATTTCCTGCCTTTCAACTAATTTTGTAGAAAACCCCATTAAAGGAAATCTGTATTGGCGAGATGAAATTATCTGATTATATGAAGAGAACACTATAATTGTAATACATTATTGTGAAATTATCTATAGTACCCGGTAAAGCAAAGAAAATGTTCTGCTGACCTCTTGAACCAAGTCAATAGGAGGTTTGATTGAAGTAGAATATTTTGCAGGTCTATGAGCCGCCAACAAAAACATTTAGCGAAACACTAATCATTCTCCATAGTACAATGCAGTGATAGACATGACAACTGCTCTTGTAAAGTCTCTTTTGTCAGGCTTTTAACACATCAAACGTTGTCTGTCAGCACAATTTAAATAACTCATCTATAGAACGGTGACAGAGGACATGTTTAGCATTCTTATGCTGAATTACAACTTTATATTCGACAATAAAAGTGATCTACCGACAAGTATAAAAACTATTTACAGGAGAGGCAATATTATTTTCCCTTTCTTGCGCACACATTGTAATGCTCTTTCAATATTTGCCATTAATTCATGCAAATTACATTCGTTAACAGCTTTCCTAATTAATTCTAGAATTGGCGATCATCAATTGTTTTGCAAGAAACGCTTTAACGTGTTTTGCAATGAAATCAAATCAAAAAAATTCACCACCACAAAAAGATCAAATAAAAGTTAAGTAAATGTTATATTTTGGGGTTTTATTTGATATTTATGTTTGTGTTTACTATTAACAATGTAGCTATCAAGCCGGGAGTAGAGTTAAGTGAATCTTCTTCGGTTCGGTTTGCTAATCCATGAGCTCAGCAAAATTGTAGAGCTTTAATGTACTGCTTGGCGCATCTACTCTATTGCTACAGTCATCAAAACGGTGATTCATGCAAGAATTTTGCCAAAAGATCTGATGTCACTCCTGACGCCAGCATCTTGGAAAGAATAATGGTTTGAGAACGTTACAAAATGTTATGTCATCCAAGAAAGGTCAATATAAGAAGTTTCTATCTAGTTGCTGGAATTTAGGGAAGATGTATAAGGGTTTTTTTTTTTTAAAGGGGCACATCCAAGAGAAAGGGCAATTTTTTAACTCAATATTCATAAAAAACTATCTTGTTTAGAATTTTGGCTGTTTTTTCTTTTCCATTTTGGCAAAACTCCTATACAGGTAGGGAATGAATTACAAGTTTACTACCAGGCTTGGACTACAGGGAAACAAGTGGGCACTGAGCAAGAGTGGCCCCAAAGTCTCCCAACCTCTGCACAAGTGCCATATGACACAGCAGACTGAGTGCACTAAATATGAATAGGCAGCGTACAGCATCTCATCCAGCCTATGTTCTTAGAAAAAGCGTACAGATTATTTAACAAACCACCCAGTTTATTATTACACATGCATCAGATGGCTGACATGATGCCTACATACTGAGGCAGGCCGGCCAGTATCCTCTTTCCCAAAGCACCTCCTTCTTGAAGTCATGGCAGGGACCACATAATGTCCTGCTGCCTGCCACTGTGTGTGAAGGTAATATTTGCAAGTAGCTTTACAGTCAACCCCCCAAATTAATTTTACTGGGGGGCCCTAGGCATTCCAGTTCGACCTTGTTTACTGCAGCTGTGAGAGGAAGATGTTATCAGCTAGCATAATAGTAGATTGTAGAATTGGGATTATAACATGGCAGCTGTAGTGCTCTCCCAATTGGTCTAGATAGAGATGTCCACAGAAGACTATTTCACTTATCAGTGTAATGTGTGATGCGCTAAATGAGTCACCTATATTTCCTCTCTGGAGAGAATGATCTGACTGAGAAAGTCAAGTGAGCCTGTCTGCTGTGCTAAAAGTCCAAATTTGTGTCCCCTTCTTCCCAGAATTCCAGAGAAGCATATATGGCCTATAAGGCCCCTTGTAGACGAGCATGTGTCACGCACTGAGTCCAGAACGCAGCTCCTGGCCTGACCTAGCAGCACTGACTGGAGGTCACATAGCATTATATTGATTTATGATGCTATGTAACCCTTACAGTTCTGGAATGTATTAGATGACACTGAACATAATGCTGTTAGTGTTATCCAATACATTCCAGAACTGTAAGGGTTACATAGCATCATAAATCAGTATAATGCTATGTGACCCCATCAGTGCCGGGAGTCCAAGCCAGGAGCTGCCATTACGGACTTGGTGCGTGACACACGCTCGTCTGCAAGGGGTCTAAGTCTCCTCACGCTGATTAAGGTGATGTCTTCCCAAGGAGAGACAGTACCTTTTAAATCCTAACTTAGGCCTCTCACTCAGTTAAGCCAGGACTCTCTGCACTAATGAGGGGCAATCACCCCGAAACACCTGTCTGCAGATGAGGTGCTTGCTTATTCAATATCCAAATCATGTCTCAAGGCCTTTGTTAAAGGGATTTTCTCCTCTCCTCATATTAATTACCTATTCTCCTCTTAAAATCCTGAATTTTTGGCACGGGCTACTATGTCTAATAATAGGAATCACTTCTTGGTCTGTACAGACTACTTTTCATCAGTCATATCATTATCATTATGGACAGGATTACAACAACAGATCTCATCTATATATAGATAACACATGATTCACCATTCACAATAGTTGATTGTCAAAGCTTATCTACTCCCTCTTGACCTCCGCACAGGTCAAAGAACATGACTTGAAAATTCTCCCCTAGAAGTCAATGAGGTCCCCTCCTGTCCATTGCCTCTACGGCCCACGATGGCTGATGTAAAGCCTATCTCTAAATGCTCTCTAAATACTATATTCCCTTTCACAGATCCATTTTTATGAACACCCCAGCTAACATTAGTACTGTAAGAAACTTCCAAAAATGGTGCAAAGGTGGTCCACAGAATGCCTTGTTATTGACATGAAGACGCAACACTTTTAGGAATGAAGGGATGAAAACTTTCTACCATTCTCCTGTTCAAAAATAGTTGGGTCTTGGTAGACTTTAACAGGTTGCTAACTTTAATACATGGAATTGCTGTCCCAAAAATATATGGCAGGACGGGGACAATTCAGATACGGTAGGGCTCTGTAGCAACAATTTAAATCAACAAATAATTAATTTAGTTTTCAAAGAGACATAAAACCAATGTAAATCATCACTTGTGGCTCAGACAGTGGTACATTTTCTGTACCATTGATTCTTTACAAAATAAAAAAAAATACAGAATTTAATCTCCTGCGGTCGTAAAACTTCTGTGTCAGATCTGAATAATTCTGTTCGCCAGTTCTTTTCATGCCAATCTGATGAGTGATGGGTACACAGAGTGCCAGGAGTGACATTGTAAATCATCGTTTACTTTTGCTTCTCCATTTTTTTTCCAACTTTTAGTCACAGATAGACCGTCCATTTAGCTCTCCCCAGACTGCGCTCACTCTTCCATGCCAATGCCTCGTAAGAACTTTAAGCTGCCAAGTTTAACATATTATGAAAATGTCAAACTATAGGATAGACAAATGGCGATCTGGTTCCAACGTGTTTATTTCAACGTGTGCAACAATGTAAAGTTATTACTTTGTGTCAATTCGTTCTCCCGGGTAGATACTTACTGGCAACTAAATATCATTACAAGGAAGGACATGTTCCCCATCTGTATCTACACCAAAATGTTAAAGGGGTTGTCTCACTTCAGCAAATAACATTTATCATGTAGAGAAAGTTAATACAAGACAGTTACTAAGATATTGTGATTGGCCATATTGTCTCCTTTGCTGGCTGGATTCATTCTTCCATCACGTTATACACTGCCTATTTCCATGGTTACAGACCACCCTGCAATTCATCAGTGGTGGTCGTGCTAGCACACTATAGGAAAAAGCACTACCGTAGCTTATGTGCGCTCCCTCGGTCCTGGCCACCAAATAGGCCAGGGTTTTTCCTATAGTGTGCAAGCACAACCACCACTGATGAACTGCAGGGTGGTCGTAACTAGGGTTGAGCAAATCGAATTATCAGAAGTAGACTTCTATCTAAATGTCAGGGAAAATTTGATTTGGCGCAAACCAGAATTACCTTGTGCTTTGTGGTAAGCAATCAATTTTCCCTGAAATGGCATTAAAAAAAAATACTCACCTCATCCATTTCAGTGCAAAGAGTCCGCCATGGCCATTAACTCAAATTGGAGCCAGTGAATGACTCTTGTATTTAATAACAATTTTTTGCGAAGCATTTGCCACATTTTTGCCACCAAAATAGTTTTTTCCTATTACAAACATGTCTTTATTACAGTCCCAATATTAGTCCACCATTGGTTCTGAATTCCAAATCTCCACGCGGTGTGAACCATGGATGAATGAGTGAATTTTTTAAAATTTTATTTGGACTAGATTTGGCGAAAATCCAATTTAGGTACAAATAAATTCCACCCGAATTGAAAGTCCTCCAGTTACCCTGAGGAGTTGTACATATATGACATTCTGGGGTCTTCTAGGACTGTATGAAGCTCAATTCAAACCAGTTTTAGTAATCTTAAAGTAGCAGTGATACATATGTCTATGGGTAAAGGCATATCTGATGGCATGACTGCACAGTGGAATTTTTATTTTTTTGTAATTCTCATTTTTGGTGGCAAATGCCTGCTGGTGTGTATACACACACACCTCCTGGGGTTATGTGATCCTCCATCTTTCCTATCTTCTGATTTGAAAAATAGTTATTTGCCCAAATAGAATTGCCAAAAATTCAGATTTGACACATTTTTGGAAAGCAAAGTTGTATTTTTGTGATTCAGGTGACGCAGTTGTGACAGAAGTGGAACTTTCGCTGAACCCGAAAATTTCTCTTTGATCACCGCTACATTGCAGATGATCCTGCGATCCTGGTCATGACAGCTGTCCCGATACCAGTGTCACACAGTACATAAAATGTGTATTCTGGCATAGTTTGTACTTGTGTACCTTACATGTTTTGCATCACATTTATTATGTTTTTTAGACATGTTTTAGTACAACAGGCGCTGTAGTTTAGTGAGAAAGAAGTGTGGCTTAGAATGAAGGGTCTTAAAATGTGCCAATATGCACAGAAATTGTGGCAAACCTTTGGCACAAAGTAGGCAAAGCAATGGTGGTATAAAAATATTAGACCGTCTTGGTAAATCTATCAAAAATCACAGAAAAAGATACAAAACATCTTTGTATCTTTTTCAGTGATTTTTGATAAGTTTATGTTCTTGAAGGAGTGGTGCCTTCATGTGTGAATGCATTCCTATTTTATCCGGGGAGTAGCATTCTTCTGCACTTTTGCCCTTCCTATCTTACAGGCGACCTTGATTAGGTGGTACATATAGCTGTGCATGCTTCTCCTCTCATCGGTTGCTAGATGCACATAGAGGTGACTAGGAGGAGGACACTTTACGTGCAGGGTTTGCCCTCCTGAACAGAGATGCCCAATGCCATAAGTAGGTTTAGAGTAAGACCTGCCTGACTGAGACCACCTTGGAGCACGCAGGTAGGCGGGCACAGATGTGTTTTCATCAAAATATATTGGTTGAGAGTAGAGATGAGCGAATCATTCAAAATTTTATTCGCCGAACATTCGTCAAACTTTTCAGAAGATTCGTATATTCGACGAATATATTAGTTGTATCTGCGTACAAAATATATGTTATTATGTGGCGTTCAGCGAACATTCACACACTAATAACGAACGTTCAGTTTTAAAAGGTACGCAACTTTTTTGAACACGTACACATGAGCGTACAAATTGGGTAC
The DNA here is from genome assembly GCA_900303285.1 of Rhinella marina. Lineage (NCBI taxonomy): Eukaryota > Metazoa > Chordata > Amphibia > Anura > Bufonidae > Rhinella > Rhinella marina. The sequence goes on along the minus strand of ONZH01005377.1, from coordinate 119,967 downwards.
GAAAATGACGGGCTTTGCTGGAGAGGAATGGTGGAGCAGGAGGAGTCTGACCCCTGGCTACATATGGATACTATAACAGCAAATGACAGCATCCGGCTGAGACTGAGATGAACACGCCATCCACTCCACTACCTCATCCACTTTCTCCTCCACTACAATTTTGTGCCTTGGTGGGTTAGCCCGGTGGAACACCGGCCAAGTATTGCGAATACTACAAGTAGAAACTCCGGCTACAGGTCCTTTAGCACTGCTGCCCTGTGCCTCCTTCTCCTTTTTATTAGAGCTTAAGGTCTGGCTGGAACTGGACCCCTTTTGCTTATCCATTCCAGACATTTTTCACTCTGCGGCCCTGCAGCTTGTCTTTGTCTTTGTCCCTGTCTCTCTCTCTATCTCTCTCCCTGCCTGATTAATTACTAGCCCTGCACTTGCCTTGCATGGGTCCTGCAGTATCCCTGATGTGTAATATGGATTCCCTGAACAATTACACCCCAATTTCAACAACACAGGTCTCAGTGTCTCAGAACTTCACACACAGTGCTTCTGCTCATCTCAGCAGTCGCAGCAGAAATGATGCGTCACTGGCTTACCGAGCCTGAGCCAATCAGAGCAAGCCCTGCCCACTAGGTCAGGTGACAGCTTTTTTCCCAGGCTTTTGCGCACGAATAACGAACTAACAGAAAAAGGTTCGCTAATTACTTGAATTCGTACACAACAGCATATAGAGTAACTTATACGTAGCATTAGCGTACAATTTATCGGACAAGTATGTAGTGAATGCGTAGAAAGCCTTAGGAACATTTTCGAATTTTAACGGAGTGAATCACCTAATATTTGGATTCGCTTCGAAGGTGAAAATTTCCAAGATTCGTTACGAATCAATGAATCGACAAATAGATTCACTCATCTCTAATTGAGAGTCTCGGATTTTATCATATCAGAGGGCTTAGTCCATATATGATGTTTGCACCTATTGTATTAGTGCATTGTTTTCTGTGATTTTAGTTTTGGTAAATCTGCCCCATTAACACAGGACAAAGACTGTTACTACTGTGACCAGTCATGATCATTTTTTATGTCAATTGTATTTGATTACAAAGCAGAATTAGGTCTTATGGACATGACAGAACCACATGCAAGACACCATATTATGGAGGTGAACTTACTCCATGTATTACACCATATAGTGGGGGCAGTAGCTCTGTAATAAGGGCAGGGGAGGACTGGGAACTTAAAGTGGCCCTGGAAAAATTACTAAAAGTGCCCCAATTTTGTAGTTGGGTCCAAATTGACGGAAGTCAGGGCCAGGAATATCATATTGTGGCACATTACACCACCCCAACAGAGCCAAATACCGCAGTCCATCACAAAATACTGCCAGCAGCACAAAATGCATCCCCAAAAACTTCCACTGGCCGGTCGTGAGGAGGGCTCAGGTGACCCCCTGGGCATCGGCCCACCAGGAAATTTTCCTGTAAGGTCTATGGCCAATGCGCCCCTGAATAAGGGGTCTTATGGGGCATTTTTTTGTCAGGTTTCATATGCAATCGAAGTAAATAGGAGTTCTGAAAGTGAGCAGTAATATTCTGTACATGTGGCAAGTACATAAACCATTGACCTAAATAAAAGCATATATTGTGAGGATCTTTTTATTTTATTTTTTTTTACGATAACATATGCTACTCATTTTAGTCTTGTAAAAATATACTTTTACAGAGGAGATGTAACCTGATGTCTTTTTGAATTTTAAAAATAATTGGTCCACTTAGTGGATATTACGCAACCTTTTTTGTTCTTTTTAAGCAAATATTAAACGTTTAAAAAATCCCAAAAATGATGGGTGAAACGAGTCGTCGCTCAGGAGCATTACAAAGGTACCTTTGGCTCATTTCATTTTATGTGTCACTTCTTTCTGAGTCATGTTCTGTATGATAAGACTGCTTCGCTGCCGGTGCTGAAGAAACTACAGGATGAGTCACGTCTATTCAGTATCTCGCTCAAAATCACCCATATAGCCGACAGCTTAAAGAAATTGGACACAATCTTATATTTTGATTTAAAGAGGTATCCCACTAATTTCAAGTTATCCACAGGAAAGAGGTACATGGCCATTGTTGTTTTGCGGCTTGCAAACCACCAATCTGCAAAATATAGATACCGGCCGTGTGCATTCCATACTTTCCTCAGTCCTTATTATAAAAATGCCTATTGTCCTCAAAATGGACAAGAATAGGAAATGTTTTATCATTTGCAGATCGGCTGCATGGTTGCACACAGCACAGGGATGACATCTGTATGCTGTCTTTTTTGCTCCCTCATAAAAATGAATTGGTCTGCGAGTGAACCACAAAAAATGTGGATCGGACATGGACCCAAAATACTGTCATGTGTATGAGGCCTTGAATTTGTGGGGCCTCCACCAATCACGAGAATGGGGCCCTGTTACCCACATTAATGGAACTGGAAATTAATGGAGCGGCAGTATGTGCACTCCCACTCCATTCATTGCTATTGGACCTAGATATAGATTGCTGAATGTTGTACTCAACTATATGAATGTTCATTTCTGGAGTTTCTGTGGAGTACAGTTGCTGATGGGTATTTATGTTATGCACTTATATAGCGCTACTATATTCCGCAGCATTTTACCATTACTTGCTGTCGCCAATGGGGCTCACAATCTAAAGAGCGCACTACCAGTGTTTCGGCCTCTCACATGTCGTGGTTACAATTGGGGTTAAATGTCCAGTGCTGCGAATCGTGGACATTAGCCACGGATGTTTGCTGTGTAGAACAGCAGTCACTCACAACAGTTGTTATGATGCTCCATCTGATCCGGAATGAGTGAGTGCCATCTTTAAATACCTAACATGTCGGGAAGGGGTTAAACTTTAACACTGTTTATTGGGAACAAACATTCATATGAATGCTCATTCCCATAATCGACCCACGTAAAGGTGCCACCGACCACCCACTAATTCATTAGGCTAAAGCATCACTGTGAGGAATGTGGAATTATGATCTAATGCCAACCATGATCTTATTCTAGCCATTTTCTGTAAGATACCAGAGGGAGTAAACTCTACAGGGGTCTTGGCTTCAAGCAGGCCACATGTGCACAAATTCACACCTCAATCAGCCAGCACGGAGGCGAAGTCTTCCTACAGGAAAAACCCCTGGCAGGGGGTGTCAGTTATTACCCAGATCACTCAAATCCCTCAGACATCATGGAACCAGGAGTTCATAAGGAATTATGAATTGCCTGTCCATCACAGGCATAAACCAGTTACATATCTGGGACCAAGGTGGATATACCCCTGGTCGTAGTTTGGGGGTCGGGTGCCAGGAAGGGGAGATACAGAGATCTCCCAGCAGGAACCTAATAATGGTGCCATGTTTCATCTCCACCTGTAGCCAGAACCCAGGTGGATCTGTTGGTCCCAGTACTATCTTCCTGTGACCTTCCGGTCTGGAGCTATGGGCCATAATGGGTTTTGTGAACTCCTCCCAGAGGGAGGGGAGTGACTGACTACAGGTGAAAAGGCCCATACAGGCCAGAGGCCAGTGTCTTTCTCTGAAGGCGGTCACATCGAGTAATTTGTTTGGAGGGACTGTGGACAAACTGCTGACATCACTGCCCCCATGTGACTACAGCCAAGCATTACAGCAACCCAGGACTCATCATACCCCAAAGGACTATTCATCCAGCTGCTAACTGACTTTTACTCTGTGTAACTCTGTTTGTATCATACCACCTGTATTTGAACATCCGATCACTGTATATATTCTCTCTGTATATCATGTCTAGTGTGCACTTAAGGCAATTAAATATTGAACTTTATCTTTTGCTGTTCTTGCATCTCGATCACGAATCCCCACATCCATGTTTCGGAATAATTATACGCTACTGTGGGTTGGTTTCTCACCCTATATAATCCCGTTAGCGGACCAGGCTTATATTAAACAAGGAACTGGTGGCAGTCTACCGGGCTAAGAAAGCTCTGTTTCACTGGGGCAGTGAAAAGGCTCTCTTAGTGTGGAGTTACGCCGAAGGCAGTGTGAACCACCCCCTCTCACTTCCTGGGCCTCCCTGTACCTGCGTGGACAGGAGTCGTCTGTGTAAACTGTACCAAGCTGTCATAATTTTTGGGTAGCAAATTATTCTGTATCAAGAGTGATCTGCTGCTCAGAAAAAAAAAAGAATTTGTATGGGGATGAGCGATTGCTCATCTCTGCTCACGAGCAGGCAATTTTCAGGAATGAACTGTTCATTCCCAATAATTGCCTGGTTAGTCAGTCTGTGTTAAGGGGCATTTAGGTTCTGCATGGCAGTCTAGCCTGTGTGAAATGGATTGCAGCTTCAGAGTGATGAAGACCTCAATATGAGATTTTTATGTATTTTTAGCAATAAACGCGCACCACTTTTTAAAATTGGAGTCGGCTTGTATTTATTACCGGACCGCACAAGGGGCAGCACTACACCGGGAGAACATTTTTATTTTTTATCTTCTAATATTCTTTGCCAAGTCACATGGCTCACTTTATCTGTAATTTCATGATTCGATGAAAAGAACAAAAATGGGAAAATGATACTTTCTACGGAAAATGTATCAGGTAATTTCATCGTGGGATCCTGTATTGTGTCACATAATTGCTTTCAATGTTACAATGTGAGATAGAAAGGAAACACGTTTGATAGACCTGATGACAGAAGAAGGAATGTGTTATGTTCTTTTATCAATTTAGTGCCAAAACTTCAAAGTGAAAAAGAAAAAGCCTGTAAAATGTTATTAAAGCTCTCATAAGGGTTGTCATCCAGTTTTCTGGCTAACATTTTAAAAAACTCATAAATGGCAAACTGGACAGACTACAGCTACTAGAATCAATGTTAACCAGTGAACTGCTGAGGACCCCAGAGGATAGGACTCCCAGCAGTAGCCTACCTGACTGTGAAGTGGGAACATACTGTATTTCCAACCGCTGATCACTCCAGTAATTAGATGGAGAGATACATGTAATTTACACTGGGCACCATTGCCTAGCCATGGAGAGGACTGTGTTGATGAGATATTGGCCCCACTTCTCTCTGTCTTCTTCTCTGTCCTGATCTGTATCGACAAATTATTGGGAACAAGTGTTCACAGGGAGCTTGCCCTACCCATACATCAGGCAGTGTAATACCACCAGGGCCGGTTTTAGACAAAGTGTGGCCCTGGGCAAAACTGAAAGTGGGGCCTCAAATCCTGAAATATTGGACCAGCAGTCTGACAGGACTTTGTAGGCACAGACAGCGGTTGCAACCACCACAGCTGATTGCAGACTGCCATATTATATCTCTTTAGCCTTTTTACTGTTAGCTGCTGAACCTGCAGCCTCTTTGGGTTTGCTCACACAGAGTATTTTCTAAAGAATCTGCATTAGGTTTTTTGGGATGTGTTTTTTTCTGATGCATTTTATAACGCAGCTTTGGCGTGGATTTTCATTAAAGGGGTATTCCCATCTTAGACAATGGGGGCATATTGCTAGGATATGCCCCCATTGTCTTATAGGTGCAAGTCCCACTGCTGGGACCCATACCTATATTGAGAACGAAGCGGGGGAGCTCTGAGCCTGGAGGACCCCGGGTTTCCTGGGGTCCGATCACCGCCAGGCGCTGCCCCCCCGCTGCGCTAATAGAAACGAATGGGAGCGCGCCGCGCATGCGCAGGGACCATCAGTAGTTGAGGGCAGTACAGGGCTGTAACAATGAAAGTGTGATTTTCCCCAGAAGCCCTGCACCCCCGTCCTCCACAGACACTGCTGCATGATGGACCTACCAGCCAGAGAGGTAACAGGCGGGGTCCCAGCAGTCCAGGAGCTGAGGTCAGAGCCAGCATAAGCCGAGTCATCCAAGTCTGGTTTAGGCCTTGCAGCCTGGAGTAGTGCAGGCAAATGATGGGGCGGAGCTAGCATAGCTCCGCCCGCACCGAACGTCCGATGGCAGCAGGACTATAATACACTGCAATCCTGAGGTCTGGTGAGATGCTGGGGGAAACTGTGTGGGGTGGACAGCAGCGGAGCGCTGCTGTATGTAAGTTAGGGAGCAGGGGGCCCCTTTTGGAGAGGGGGCCCTGGGCAATTGCCCTGTTTGCCCCCCTAACGCCGGCCCTGAAAACCACCTTCCACAAGGAGGAAGATGAAGGTTGAACATCAACCAAAGACAGATCGACCTCCTTCTAAGGAACCACTGGACACCAGGTATTTAACTTGCAAACCATCAGGTACTTTACAGTTATTTCCTTCACACTCAAGACCCATTAAAGGAGTTATCCAAGAATTGATAATGATGACTAGACCACAAGATAGGTGATTATCACCTCAGCGGGGGTCAAGTCCCAGCACCCCCACCCATCTGTGGTTTCAGCAGCTTTCCAAGCTCAGCACTGTACATTGTATAGTGGCAGTGCTTGGTATTGTAGCTCAGCCCCACTGACTTGAATGGGGCTGAGCTGCAACTAGGTCATGTGACCGATGTATGGTGATATCACTAAGCCTAGGTTGAGGCTTTGGTGCTCATGGAGAGCAGGCCTTTTCTAAAAGCTGATTGGCGGAGGTCTGGGGTGTTTGACCCACACTGATCTGATATTGATGACCTATCCAGAGGAAAACCCCTTTAATGCCTTCTTCACTGCTTCAGATAAATAATGATTAAACCATTAACCCTTTAAATGCCATAGCCCACCATGAATTTAACTAGTGTTGAGTGAATTTGTTCAAAATTTCAAGATTTAACCTGAAATAGTGTTAGAAAAAAACAAAAAAATCATACTTAAAATCCCATGCGTGATGACGTATGCCGGCCTGATGACGTCATAAATTTAACCAATTACCATTTTATTTCCCTAGATCACCAAGTGTTTAACCTTTAATGCCGTTATCACCTTAGAACTCCTTTTCTCACCTCTTCACCTCCAAACATGTTAACCCTTTACTATTCGAGACATATGAGGGTACCAATTGTATTTGCATAGTTTCTTTTCACCTCTTGAGGGTATTAGTTGAATGCTATATTGTAGCAGCATGGTGATTCAGTGGACAGTGCTGGGGCCTTGCAGCACTAGGGTCCTAGGTTCAAATCCAACCAAGGACAACATCTGCATGGAGTTGTTTGTATGTTCTCCCTGTGTTTGTGTGGGTTTACTCTGGTTTCTTTCCACACTTTATAGTCATACAGATGTGAGAGGCAGAAAGTAATGGAAAACTGCTGCAGCATATGTCCGCGCTATATAAGTGAGTAAAAAACAATGAAAAAAATACTTCATTGTTATGAAAGTTTTATATTGGTACTGGAAGGCAGTTTTATGTTGGCATTATTTGCTAAGGTATTATTTGACCACTTATTGGGTTTATTGTGCTGGCACTGCATGAAAATATTATTTGGCTTATAAAGTCTATTTGTGGTCAGCCTTAGTTATTAGTTTCTCCTAGGAATTTTAAGAAGAGAAAAATGGCGATTTTCAGCTGTTTCATCGTTGCCTTGAAGAGGACATGTCACCACTCCTGACTAGTGTTGATTGAGCACATCTGTGCTCGTATGCTCGGGTGCTCTGGCCGAGCACTAGGGGGTGCTTGAGTGCTCGGCCGAGCACCAGAGCATAATGTTAGTCAATGGGACTAAACCAGGCACCCCCCGCTCGGAAGAGGGGAGGGTGTCTGGTTAATAGAAAAAGGTCAGAATTGCGATTTCTCCTCTTTTACTCCTTTCACTCGTAAAAGTATGCTAATTAACTGAATTTTGTGTAGCATTAGCGTACAATGCGTAGCATTAGCGTACAAATCAACATTGCAGTGAATGCCAGTACTCTCCGGCACGTTTATTCGCTTTGTAGCAGCAAACAAATGTGCGGGGAAGAGACTCGAGCATTGCGCTCGAGTACACTCGGTGTTCGGCCGAACACTGAGCGGACCCCAGCGTATGCATGCTCGGCCGAACAGCGAGTTCAGCCGAGCATGCTCACTCAACACTACTCCTGACATGTTTGTTTGAGTAATTAAAGGGGTTTTCCAGGCTGCAGATATGGATTACCTGTCCACAGGATAGGTCGGGAATATCAGATTGGTGGTGGCTCAAAACCCAGGATCCCCATTAATCAGCTGTTTTGGGTAGCCGCAGTGCCTGAAGCTTTAATGTGTATGAGCACAGCTCCATACTGTACATTGTGTGGTGGCCATGCCGTGATACTGCAGCTCGGCTCCAATTCGAGTTAGGCCTCATTCAGACGACCGTATATTTGCGGGTTCGCATTCATTGAGGTCCCGCAAATATATGGGGACCGCCCGGCGTGTGTTCCGCAGCTCTCGGAACACACACCGTGCGGCCCCATTGAAAATTCCTATACTTGTCCGTGCGTACGGACAAGTATAGGACATGTTCTATCTTTGTATGCGGAGCCGCGGCACAGAGCCGTCTCCGTGCCGCGGCTGTGCGCTCCCATAGAGGTAAATGGGGCTGCATGTATTCCGCAATTTTGCGGAATACATACGGCCCCATTCATACGGTCGTGTGAATGGGGCCTTAATGGGAGTGGTACTGCAGTATGCTGGCCATGAAAATTCCACAGTGTACAGTGTCTTCTGCTTCTGTTCTGTACACTGTAACTGATTGGTGGGGGGTGGGGTGTCAGTCTAAGGCTACATTCACACAAATGTATTTTTTTTCCATGTCCATTCTGTTGTTTTTTTTTGCGGATTGGATGAGGACCAATTCATTTCAAGGGGTTCGCAAAAAATGCGGGACAGCACACCATGTGTTGTCCACATCCGTATGTCCGTTCCCATTCCGTAGCCCCTCAAAAAAAATAAAGCATGTTCTATTCTTGTCCATTTTGTGGACAAGGACAGGCATTTTTACAATGGATCCGCAAAAAAAAATGGATGCAGTATGGATGCCAAAAAGACGTCATCTGTATTTTTTGCGGATCAGTGTTTTGCGGACCGCAAAACACATATGGTTGTGTGAATATAGCCTAATATTGATGACCGATCCTGAGGATAGGTCATCCATATCAACACCTCTTTAAATGTACTACAATTCTGGGACATCTAATTTTTATGGTGCCATTCCTAAAGTATTTGTACTACAATTTATGAATACAATGCCAACTGGATGTTTCCAGTTGGAGATGTGTCCCTTCACAGTCTAAAGCCTCATTCACATGTCAGTGTTTCACAGACATGTTCTGTACGTGTTCTCCACGAACAGCACGCGTCCCCATTGATTTTAATGTGTATATTTACACATCAGTGTTTTTAGCACGGATGCATGCTCTATTTTGTCCGTGTTCATGGATCCATCACACCCATTATAGTCTATGGGTCCGTGAAAACCACAGATGCCATCCGTGTTGCATTCGTGTTTCATGGATCATTAAGAAGAGATTCTTTGAAAATGATTTTTCAGCTGTTCAGTGTCAGTGAAACATGGATGCAACATGGACAGCAAAAAAACGGACACAAGGACCCAACATGGATCCTTCATGGACAGCTTCACGGATACATCACTGACCACCTGCTCACAAATTTGAGCAAGGACACGGATGTGTGAATGAGGCTTAACACTGTCCAATCAATACTGGCAGTGGCAGACTGTGCAGGGACAGACCCCTTTGACAACACACCCAGTTGGCAACTTAAGCCTTATTCACATGTCCGTGTCCGTGCTCAAATTCGTGAGCAGGTGGTCAGTGAGGCATCCGTGAAGCTGTCCGTGAAGGATCCGTGTTGGGTCCGTGGGTCCGTGTTTTGCTGTCCGTGTTGCATCCGTGTTTCACTGACACTGAACAGCTGAAAAATAATTTTCAAAGCATCTCTTCTTAATGATCCGTGAAACACGGATGGCATCCGTGTTGCATCCGTGGTTTTCACGGACCCATAGACTATAATGGGCGTGAGGGATCCGGGAACACGGATCAAGATGGGACATGCATCCGTGCTGAAAACACTGACCCACGGACCATGCTAAAACACTGATGTCTGAATACACACATTAAAATGACGTGTGAATGAGGCTTTATTTATAAATTTGAAATAGAAATAACAGAGGAACAGCACAACGCAGACCTGTAATAAAAAAATGTTCCAGAATTGTTATTGCCTGGGAGGCAGGCATTTTAGGAGAGGTGACAGGTCCTCTTTAAAAAGAATCTATAAAAATCAATCTGTAAAGTATAACAGAATATTTTCATTACAGTGTGCATTTTCTTTAACCTCGTTTTGATTTGTTCATAATTTTTCTCATCTTCCAGTTGTTCGTGTTTCATTTTCACATTGCATATTTTCATTGTTACTCCAGAAAGTCCTAGGTGTGATATTTTCATGCCTTGAATTATTTGCGATTGGTATCAAATTTCCATAGAAGAAACATAATGATTTTTTTTTGTCACTTAAGATAACATTCCGCCAACCCCAGTAAACAAAAAAGCGCAAGACATTCCCTGTCTGGAGACGGAATAAACAATCTGGTTTGTGAAGATAATTGTAGAGGGTAACCTAAACTCTGATCAGGCCACGGAGCTCATTACATAGAGACGTTGACATGTGAACAGCAAAACTTTCATGTCCTCTTTAGTTTCTTATTACATGAAGAGTGTTTAAAGATAAGACCATCATATTTTGGACGATGCCCCTTTAGCTCAATGTATTTGAAGTCTTAACGAGGACATTGAAAATCTAAATATATATATTGGCAGGATGTTTTGATCATAAAGTATATCCAAAGCAAAGCATAGGACAGGGAGACGAAGAGAAATATGGACTGTACAACTAAATGAAACATTTAAGAATTCCCAACACCCAAACAGAACATTCAAACTTCCCAAATTAAGTCATCATGGAATGAGCAAATCTGTAAAATCTGCTCAGTCAGTGGTTTGACTGTTCCTGAGCTGAATTTCCTCCATATAAAGCAATGAAGACTGAAATACTTTAATAGAGATCCCTAGTACAGTCTCCAATGTGTTTGCATTAGAAATATGAATGCGTAGTATGAAGAGTACTGGAAAACCAAATATCAACATATATTGCTCCTCTATAGAAGGACACAACCATTTCAGTTAAAGGGTTTTTTAAATAAAATATAATTAAAAAAAAAAAAATTAACAATTTTCACTGTTACTGACCCACCACCACTGCCGTTCAAGTCTCTGCTGCTCTTCATTTCTTGGTCTCAGCCCCCCACACCAGAAAGGCACTCTCCAGCTGTTGACTCGCTCAGCTAGTGATTGGTTCTTTCCTGGTGTTTCCTGCATCTGGAGCTGGGACCAAAAAAATCACTAATAAATATTTGGGGTCATTTATTAAGATCAGCATGTTAGACACTGGTCTAAATAACCCTGTGTTGGTGCTTGATACGCCTACGTTATATAGAGGCGCAAGCTGGTGTAGATTTAGATATTTTTCAACACTTAAAACGTAGAAAATGGTAAATGAGACGGATCGGCCAGCCTGTCCCTTTCCCAGCCAATGACATACCCCCTTTTGTAGTACTGGTATGCGTGGATGGGGACGAAGTATCAGATTCAGCTGCAAATCCCCCAAATCTGTGACAGGCATACACCAAAAATTGGTGTGTATACATACATAAATTAACCCCATTGTTGCTAATGGTTGTCAATCTGGAACAAAATCATATATATGATTATGGGGATGGCCATATTGTCTCAACTGCTCTTATGTTAACAGCATGGACCAAAGGAAACTGGTAAGCTGTGCCCGTCACCATCATTTGAATGTAATATGGAAAAGTCAAGGGTAGCATTATATTCTAATATAATGTTGAATGAACTGAAGCATCCATAGTGTAATTCGATCCAAAGTTTAGGGAAAAATCGATTTGCAACTAATCCAAATTTTCTTGCCCTTCGTGGTAATGAATTGTTTTTTTCCTAAAATGGCAGCTACTCAAGTTACAAGGTGAAAGTAAGAAGCCCTGGCAACGTGATATGACCCATAATGCTGTGCAGCCAGCCAATCAGCAGATAACTATCCACTGTGATGTCACAGCCCTACAAATGAGTCATCCCGCCCGGCCTCAGCCATTTCACTGTGAACTGAGCATAGGCACAGATGTGGCAAGCACTAGTGACAGAGTTTCAGAAAGTTTTTAATTGCAAAATATTGAATAGGGAGAGTGCAGCAACAGTGCAGGAACAGTGTAGGGAGATTGTAGGGATTGTTTTTAGACTCAGAACATAGGGAGACTGCAGGGACAGTGCAGGCTGAGTGTAATAGCCCTGTTCATCTTGTTCAACTGCTGCGCCATATATACTTAATCTGTTCTGTTATAAATAGACATACTGTGTTTCAGACTAAGTGTCAGCAGGCAGTCTAATATATAGGCACGTTTATTTAGTTCACCTGCTGCACCATTCACTTAATCTTTTCTGTTATACATAGACTTACTGTGCGTCAGACTAGGTTTCAACAGGCAGTCTTATATATAGGTGTATTTATCTAGTTCATCTGCGATGCCATTCATACTTAATCTGTTCTGTTATACATATACTTACTGTGCATCAGACTCAGTGTCAACAGGCAGTCTAATCGACAGTATAGACTGGTTTACCTAGTTGTGCTATACTTAGTTACATAGTTACATTACTGATTCAGTTACTGTGGCTTGTGGCCAACAGACAGTTGCCTGGACCCTCAAAAGGAACAGTCAGTGGCAAAAATGTTGCTGTAGCCAGCACAAGTAGCAGCAGAAGAATGGTTGGTGATAGCAGAAGCCGTAGCAAGGCTAGAGCTGCCACTGTCATCCAGTTGTTGTGTTTTGACCAACAATCCAGTTGTAATGGAATAGTTGGCTTGCTCTTCAACATCATCTCAAGTGATATCAGACACACACAGAGAGGAGAGCATTGCCCAGGAGCAACCTCTGCACCCTCATCTGTCATGCAACTACCTCTTTCTTTTGCTGCTCCTTCTGCTCAGTAAGTAATGTATGCTGCCATCTCTGCTCCACTTTTCAGCAAGGACAAGCTTATTGAGGACCGCCAGCAGCTACAGGCCAGCCCAGATTTGGGCCAGGTCAGCTGCATCTTCCTTTAGGCGTCTGATGCACAGTAAGTCTATATATAACAGAACAGATTAAGTATAAATGGCGCAGCAGATGAACAAGATACACAGGGCAATTAAAATGAGCATGCACTGTCACTGTAGTCTCCCTATGTTCTCCCTACAGTGTCTAAAAAATCTCTCTACACTGTCCCTGCACTGTCCATATCCAATATTCTACAATTAAAATCTTTCTTAACCACTGTCTCTAGAGATTGGCATGTCTGTCCTTATGCTTAGCTTATAGTAAAATGGCAAAGACTGGGCAGGATGAGGCTTTTATAGGGCTGTGACATCATAGGGGATGCTGATTGGTTGGCTGCACGGCATTATGAGTCATATTGCGTTCCCTGACTTATTACTTTTACTTTGTAAGACATGTAGCCAACATTTTAGATTAAAAAAAAAAAAGATTTATGCGCAAGGAAATTTGTATTCGTGGCAAATCCAATTTTTCCTGAAATGTGGATCAAATTCAATTTGTTTCATTTTGATTCTCTCAATACTAGCCAACAGGCTGCTGAATAATGCAAGATAATTTAATTCTTGAAAAAAGTTGTACTCTGTTCAACAAATTTAGCAAAATGCATTGAATACTTTGCTACTTCAATTTTCTGCCTGATTCCCAGCTATCCCTTTCGTAACTCTCCTCCACAGGGTAATTTTATTTTAGTATGGTATCGTACATATATTGCACATATACTATATATAGTATCATGATGATCTATTATTGTATTATTGACACTGTGACCTTTGGTAAAAGTTATAATTATCCTGACTGTTACAGGCATTACTCAGTCTTGGCAGCCGTGTGGAAGATATGATCCATTACTTTTATTATTGGGGATGATAAAGAGAATAGATCCAGTAGTGTTCATTAATTGGCTTCTGATGGAAACATGGGAAGCTCCTGACCTCCATAATGCGGGTGACCAACATGAGATAAGATTGTCTTTACTAAATTATATATTTTTCCAGGCATCAGATGAAGTAATCATGTGTAACCGCTAACTTTCATTCATTATTTGACTTTTTTTTATATTTTGTGAAAGCTCAAAATGCTTAACACTGTATACATTGTGTTTCAAAGTAAATCAAATATTATATAAAAATATTTTTCCAAAATGTATGATGTTACACCATAGCCATAATTTAGATTGAGTAGATTTACTGAAGAATGCCCTAAAGAGGTTTTCTGGGACTTTTGATGACCTATACTTAGGATAACAAAATATGTATGGCAGCACACTGTTATACATGCAAACAATAGAACTAGGGATTAGGAATTATTCTGGATTATAGTGATACTATACCGACTGTACATGAAAAATTAAAGCTCTTCACGCACATTTTTGATCAAACGTGCGTCGGACCCATCTACCAACGCCAAGGTGTCTTCTGCAGATGGGTACATAACAGAACTGCCTCTCCTGGGCCTAACCTAAGCCTACAATGTTCACAGTGGTGTAGGAACCAGTTATAATTATACTCTGCTCAGAAGCCCTGGGCAGATGGGCGGAGAGTGCTAGAGGAGGCAGCTGCCCTCCAAACACACTGCAAGAAAATTTAGACTAGCACCTCCAAAGTCACAGGTTCACTTCTATAAAGCTAACATGCAGACAGCATAGTTCTATTGTTTGCATGTATAACAGTGTGCTGTCATAAGTATTTTGATTGCTGTCTGCATGCTAGCTGTATGGATGTGCACCTACTTTGGATGTGCTAGTCTAAATTTTCTAAAAGTTATGTTTGGAGGGTAGCTGCCTCATTTTTATTAACTACAATTTTACCCAGGACTTCTGAGTAGCGTATAAATATAGCTGGTTCCTACACCACCCTGAACATTGTAGGCTTAAAGGGCTATCCGATAATCCCTTATTGCCCGGGCTTCTTGTATACAATATACTTACCTCCTCCACAGCACTCGCATTGCTCCGGATCCCTGCGCGGCCACTAGGGAGGCTCGTCCTCATTGCAGCCTGCTATTGGCTGCTCCCCCTCATCACTGGATGTTTAGATACACGCAACGGGGAGATGCATCGGCTGCTGTGGAAGGATCCAGAACAACGCCGGTGTCAGGAACCAAGTAAGTATACTGTATATGAACGGCCCGGGCATTGGGGGTGATCTTTTAGACTTCCTTTAAATTAAGCCCAGGAGAGGCAGTCTGTTAGTGTTAGGTACCCATCTGCAACGGCCATCTTGACACTAGATAGATGGTCCTGACACACGTTTGATCAAAAATGTGCACGAAGAGCTTCCATTTTTCATATACAGTAGGTATTGTACCACTTTAATACAAAATAATCCCTAGTTCTGTTATTTGCATGTATAACAGTCTGCTGTCATATGTATTGTTTACTGTCTGCATGTTAGCTTTATGGATGTTCACCTGTGACTTTGGATGTTCCAGTCTAAATTTTCTTGGATTATACTTATAGGTCGTCTCCTGACACTTCTGCCAATCGGCTGTTTTCAAGAACTGCAGCCCCAGAACCAGGCATCAAACCACTGCCGTTTGGCACACTTCATTTCAGATACATTTATTATTTAGATGCAGCAAAAAAAAAATTCTCTACGTTTTCATTTTTGAACTAGAATGTAGGCTTGGGCAGCTTTTGTCTACCTTTTAGATACATTTATGAAGCTGAAACCTATGATTTTGGTTCATATAAGTGGCGCAAATTAGACCAATTTACAGTTAGGCTAAAGTTATTGGGGGCCAGATTTTTGGGACACATTTTTGGCTCAGAAACAGAATTTTGAAATATTGAGACATGTAGTATTTTCAAGGGTTAAGCCAACAAATAGGTGGTATAGCCTAAATTGTCCAAAGATTCACCAGATTTATCATCCAGCATCAGCCACTATGATAACATAGGCACATTTCTTTGAGTAAAAGCTATTCAGAATTAGTAAATGTGGGCTATTCTCTGTACAGTGCCGCATCTAAGAGCTGGACATGATAGAAGGAAGAAAGCTGAACTCTGTGATAGGGTTATATGATTGGAAGCAGAATTTCTGAGTAAATCCTGACAGGACTCTTTGGACAGACAGTGGGAGTCCTGATTACTCCACCCACCAAGGATGATTGACAGACTTCTGTGTACACATTGAGACAGGCAGAGCTATCAATTATTTTATGCTGGTCAGGTAATCGGGACTCATAAGGGAATATTTATCATCTCTCTCTCTCGTACCTTAAAATTGGTGTTAAAAAGTCACAAACTATGTGTTTGCAACTTTTGAACTGTGATTTATTAAAATATGATCAGATTTCCCAATTTTTATGTTGCCCTTGTTTTAGAAAGCAGGCATGGCAAGGGTGGTAAGGGGGCATGGCCTGCAGCAGTGACAAATTTATCTTCATTTATGCCAGTTTTCTGGCGCAAATGAATCTAGAAATCTACAGCAGCTCTGAGCTGCCATAAATTTCTGTTTAGACGCATGGACCACTGGAGGATGCTCCTAAGTTATAATGACTTGTGCTCCTTATCATAAATTAAGTGCATCCTCTGACAGTGCAGCGGATATCAAGAGTGGTTTAGACAGTACCAGTCTTGATAAATCTTCCCCTTAATGTCTCTCTTTTACTCAGAATTCCTGCTTTAAAGCACTCAAACCTATGCATCACAGAGCTACTCAGGCAGCAGAAATCACCTGACAGGTTTACTTGAACATTTGCTACATCTGTTCACATATCTAAAAGTGCAGGTGCTCATTTATTTCAAGGTCCTCACTTACTTAAAGGCGTTGTCAAGTTTCCTGATCTGAATAGTGTTGTTATTGCATGTGACTGTATAGTGCCACCTGCTTTTTGTTCTTTTCCTTATCTCTTTGTCCACTTTGCTGAGGTGGTCACACATGCTCAGTTCCATCTTTCAACTGCCACCAGCCGTATCTTCTGAAAGAAGTTGTAACAGTAACAGGATACAAATCTAGCAGAGTAATTGGAGCAAGGAATAGGTGGAGCTTTGGATCTATTTAAGGTACAGATCTGGTTCTAGCCTTGTTAAAAAGAGATTGCTATGTACTTTAGGATGCCTGATTTTCATTTTTTTACATTAATCATGGGATAACCCCTTTAAGGCCAATGCCGTTTTAATAATCACTGCAGAGAATTTGAAGTCCATATGGCACAAGCAGCTATTTTAAGGAATCTTACTATTTCATCTCTCTTATTTAGTTTTCCACTAGAAAGTGAAAACTCTATGCCCTAAATAGTATTATCAATTTAAGTGCCATTTAAAAAAATACCACACAGCCTTACAGTGCTGTGTAAAAATCTATAAGCACAGTTACTTAATGGGTCATTATGTTAGAATATGAATTGTGCTTTAAAATTATGTGTTTGTAGCATTTTGTACAGCTATTCTTACTAGACAACAAGATAATACGTTATTTTCAATCTGTGCTACATTTTAAAGGTCTTATTGATGACAGGATCCAGTGGATTCTTCTACAGGGAAAATATAGTATAAGGTCATCATTGGAATCTTTATAGCAGGAGTGTAAAAAATGACCACGGAGTGTAAAAAATGACCAGCTTGGAATGAGGTTACACTCCACCTTAGCCTTCATCAGCAAAAAGTCCTGTTCAAGAGTTTAGGACATTTATCTCGGGCACTGCTTGGAGTCATCTCATCAGCATGCTTAAAATACAGCTAAAACTAAATTCTAAGGTGGAGTTTACTTTCCTAACCCTAAAGAATCTACTATTACCAATCTTACTCAATGGCTATGGATTAGTTTAGCCACAGAGCATATTTCAGTAAGGTTGGGTTCACATATGTGCTGTCAATTCCGGCAGTCTGTTTCGGCAGAAGAACAGACTGCTGGAGTTCACTGTATTCGGCATAGCCATATAACATCATGCACTGCCCCATTCAAGCTGAATTTAGTACACCAAAACATCTTCTGGAACTTTTACATTTAAAAGACCATGAAGCCCAACAACGCCCTATTCTCATCTCCAGTCCAAGCTTGGTGGTCTGCAAGGAAGTTGGCCTCTTTAATCCCATATTTCTTAGTCTTGTTTCCATTCAAAGGCAATGTAACATTTTTGGGAGTTAAACCTTCCCAGATTTCTTATCTTTTGGCTGTAGTGTAGTCTCCAACTTTCTAGACAGCACATTTAAAGGGAGTCTGTCACCTCATTTTCAGCTATATAACTAACACCAGTGCTCCACAGAAGATTGCATACACATCCCAGATTGTGTATGCTGTATTACATGTCCAGGAAAAGCACTTTTATTCTGCAGGAAAACAGTATCCAAGTGCCCAGCTGAAAGTGAAACTAAAAACAGCTTTCTCTCCCGATTCAATTTCTAACAGCTATATCTTCTGATATACTGGATATAATGCTGTGATCTGGTATCATTTTAAAGCTTGGAATGTCAGCTTTCAAAGAAGGTCAGAACCATTTTCTATATGCTACCAATCCCAACATATAAGCAGCTAAAACAGCCCTCCCCTCTTCAGCCTGGTTTGCCGCAGCAGCAGAGCCGGGCACTTGGGAGCTATTTTCCTGCAGAATAAAAGTGCTTTTTCTGAACAAGGAATACAGACACACAGTGCACACAGGTATGTCTGGGATGTGTGTGCAATGGTCTGTGGAGCACTGCTGTTAGCTATATTGGTGAAAATGAGGTGACAGACTCCTTTTAAACTCCTCATCTTTGGTAGACCAGAGATTTTTGTATTTTCAAATCAGGCACTATATGGAATCGGTAATACATAAAATCCTGAGAAGTTCTAGGGGTAAGGCACTAGACCTGAATGTAATCAGAGCATAGTGATCCCCGATATATTTCAGTCATCTTCAAAGGTTGCTCACCACGTAACTCAAACCTACTATTAGCTAAACTAATTCCTCTTCAGATCCAGGTAAAATGGTCCACGCAGCTATCTCCCCTGCTGGAACAGCCTGTTGATTACTTTAGCACATGTGCGAAAGTAGCCTTAGATGTCCTCCACTGAAAATTATAGTTGTCTGAAATGTGCTATAATACTGATGGATATCTTTCCCTGTTTATGGGAATGTGACAACATACAGGAAGTTTGGAAGATAACTCAGCATCACCTCAGTGTCACAGTGTGGTTCTCATTGTGACAGTTTTGGCCGTGTGGGCTGGCTGCATGCTTTCTTGCGTATTGGCTGCAGGCCAAAACCTGTGTATGCTGGTTGTTTGGAGCTGTTTGCTGGCTGCTGTGTCTTGTGTGAACTATGCCCATGAATGTGTGTACTCCCCATGTCTGCATCTCTGTGCAGTTCCTGTCTCTGCTGCCATGCAGGCTGGCTGCAGGCTCTCTCACGTACTGCCTGCAGGCTGACACCTGTCTATGCTGATTGCTTGGGACTGCATGCTGGCTGTAGTGTAGTGTGTGAACTGTGGCCTGTGGTTGTGGCTTCCCATATCTGCATCTCTGTAGCTCCTGTCTCTGGGGCCATGCAGGCTGGCTGCATGCGCTTTGTGTACTGGCTGTGGGTGTTCCCATGCATGCTGGTTCTGCGATGCATGCTGGCTGTGGCCTTGTGAGTATTGGGTCTGAGTATGGTTGCATGTCTGTTGTATCTCAGTGCAGTTCTGTTACTCTCTTATTGTTGTGTAGGTTGGATGCCTATAACCTTGTACTGGCTCATTTCTCCTGTGCATGCTGGTTGTTGTTGTCGCTGGCTGCAGCATTCTGTGTCTGGTGTGAAATGACACTTGTGATTGTATGTTCTATGGTTCTGGTACTCTGTTTCTCATGGGGTTACTTTCCCTGTTCTTCTCCTGGGTGTGGCTTATCAGGTGCCTTAGTTATGAAGATATTTCTATCTGTGAGCTGTGGGGCTTGTGGTCAGTGTCTTCTGTCTTGCTGGGTGTAGCACCTTGCTGCTGACCAGGGGGTTTTGCGATCTGCCCTCGTTTGTGGTGTCGCCTGGTAATGAATTGATGTTATTTTGTTGCCTGTTCTTCTGTACCTGTTCAGTGTCTTGATTCACTGGTCCATGGTTAGCCTAGCAGTGTTCTAACTGCGTCTGATAGCTTGACATTGCTAAACTGTTTCCGATCCTGTCTGTCCTATGTCCAGCCTGGCAGTGCCTACTGCTTCTGATCCTGTCTGTTCCTTGTCTGTCCTGCAGTGTCTACTGATTCTGTTCCTGTGTTTATTCTACCTTCATGTGAGGGTCCATGGGCTCTCTGGAGAGAAGGATCTCTAGTCTGTGTGCAGCTCTGCCTGAGACCGCAATGCTTTCATTCCGCATGGGGTCCAGGCATCTGCTTCTGTACTGGTTCCCGTTTGTCTTCTTGCTTGATCCATGTCCTCTGTTTGCTTTGGTTCCAGTTCTGTTGTCTGTTCTTATGGTTGTTTCACCAGCCTGGTTCTCTGCAAGTAGCGGCCAAGTGTGGCGGGACCTTCCTGATGTTGCATCCAGTGAGCCCTCGGCCCAGTTAATCCCCACCACCAGGGGCTCTGTGAAGAAGGGGGCTTACTGGCTTTTTGCCCTCCTGGGTTTTGCCTTTGGTCTTCCGGTGCACTTGGTTCTATGGTAATGCTATCACTATTGCTTAATCTGCTGTACTGTCATATTCCTTTATTACATACAGTGCCTTGCGAAAGTATTCGGCCCCCTGGAACTTTTCAACCTTTTGCCACATTTCAGGCTTCAAACAAAAAGATATAACATTTTAAATTTTTGGTGAAGAATCAACAACAAGTGGCTCACAATTGTGAAGTGGAACGAAATTTATTGGATCATTTAAACTTTTTTTGTAATAATAAAACTGAAAAGTGGGGCGTGCAAAATTATTCAGCCCATTTACTTTCAGTTCAGAAAACTCACTCCAGAAGTTCAGTGAGGATCTCTGAATGATCCAATGTTGTCCTAAATGACTGATGAAGAGAAATAGAATCCACCGGTGTGTAATCAAGTCTCCGTATAAATGCACCTGCTCTGTGATAGTCTCAGGGTTCTGTTTAAAGCACAGAGAGCATCATGAAGACCAAGAAACACACCAGGCAGGTCCGTGATACTGTTGTGGAGAAGTTTAAAGCCGGATTTGGATACCAAAAGATTTCCCAAGCTTTAAACATCCCAAGGAGCACTGTGCAAGCGATCATATTGAAATGGAAGGAGTATCAGACCACTGCAAATCTACCAAGACCCGGCCGTCCCTCTAAACTTTCATCTCAAACAAGGAGAAGACTGATCAGAGATGCAGCCAAGAGGCCCATGATCACTCTGGATGAACTGCAGAAATCTACAGCCAAGGTGGGAGAGTCTGTCCATAGGACAACAATCTGGCCTTTATGGAAGAGTGGCAAGAAGAAAGCCATTTCTCAAAGATATCCATAAAAAGTCTTGTTTACAGTTTACCACAAGCCACCTGGGAGACACACCAAACATGTGGAAGAAGGTGCTCTGGTCAGATGAAACCAAAATTGAACTTTTTGGAAACAATGCAAAACGATATGTTTGGCGTAAAAGCAACACAGCTCATCACCCTGAACACACCATCCCCACTGTCAAACATGGTGGTGGCAGCATCATGGTTTGGGCCTGCTTTTCATCAGCAGGGACAGGGAAGATGGTTAAAATTGATGGGAAGGTGGATGGAGACAAATACAGGACCATTCTGGATGAAAACCTGTTGGAGTCTGCAAAAGACCTGAGACTAGGACGGAGATGTATCTTCCAACAAGACAATGATCCCAAACATAAAGCAAAATCTACAATGGAATGGTTCAAAAATAAACATATCCAGGTCTTAGAATGGCCAAGTCAAAGTCCAGACTTGAATCCAATTGAGAATATGTGGAAAGAGCTGAAAACTGCTGTTCACAAACGCTCTCCATCCATCCTCAAAGAGCTCGAGCTGTTTTGCAAGGAAGAATGGGCAAGAATTTCAGTCTCTAGATGTGCAAAACTGATAGAGACATACCCCAAGAGACCGCAGCTGTAATCGCAGCAAAAGGTGGTGCAACAAAGTATTAATGCAAGGGGGCTGAAAAATTTTGCACGCCCCACTTTTCAATTTTATTATTACAAAAAAGTTTAAATGATCCAATAAATTTTGTTCCACTTCACAATTGTGACCCACTTGTTGTTGATTATTCACCAAAAATTTTAAATGTTATATCTTTTTGTTTGAAGCCTGAAATGTGGCAAAAGGTTAAAAAGTTCCAGGGGGCCGAATACTTTCGCAAGGCACTGTACATGTGTAATAAAGTACTCTGTTGGTCCCTGGTCTGTATCTTTCCCGTGACCCGTTTGCAAGATGTCCCGGAGGTCTGCTTTGGACCCCCAGCACGTGACTCTAAGGCATTGTTTTCTTTTCCTAAGTGGGCCATTTTATTATTATTTCAGATCATCGGAGTCATGGGTATACAAGGTGCTTTTTAATAATCTGCTCTACAGCTAGCCAAAAAACTATATTGCAGTTATTGGCTCAAACTGAAACACCATCATAGACTTATCTCTAGCAAAGTACCTTTTCAGAATGGGTTGGACTGAAGCATTACTAGGCAAATAGAAACACACTTATAAGTTCTTTGTGATCTGGTTGAAATTTCTTGGATCATTAATGCTCTCTACTAGAAGGGTTCTCTTCCATTGCTTTCAAAATACTGACTGGTGCTTAAAAGAACATTAGGCTATTATAGTGGAAAATAAATTTTTCATGGTCCTTTTGGTGCAATGACGTTTTATTGTTTTCTTTACTTTTCTTTCTGTATGATGCTGACAATGAACAACGAGTGGGGAGATTGTTAATTAAAACATGGTTCTCCTGGGGCTTCATACTTGGTCAATCACCATCTTTATGCCTGTCATTTCCTTTATGATGTGCAGTGAAAAAAAAAAATAAAACAGGGTGCCCCTGGAGTATTACGTTACGAGAGCAAGGTGCCAATTAGACAACTAAGTGCTTACCTGGGGTGGTTGTGCAGATAGGCACAACACTATGGATGGGCATGTTGTCATGAAATGGCTGCTGTGTATCCCCTGGTCTTCAGAACAAAAGAGACTGCACTGAATGAGTGATGAAGAAAATGCTCCCTTTGTCAGGTCCAATTCAGTATTCTGCTCTAGAAATGCGTCATCCCAATAAACTGGTTTGTGAGAATTTATCTACAATGGAAACTTATCAGCAGTGTGATCCAACTACACCGGCTCATTTTGTTTTCACTTTTGTTCATCATTTCTTTTATGACTCACATTTCATTGTGGAATGTATACAGTACAGGGATCATGCACAAAGTATTGTTGCAGTGCAGAGATAAAGTACAGACATTGGATGATGTCGCAGCACGGGCATAATCTACTTAGGAGACATTATAACACTGAAATTATATGGTGATGTCACAGTACAGGGATCATGCACACCATGGTGTCATATAAAATAATAGGCATAATGCATACAAGAAGAAGGTCACCATGTACACTGTGACATCACAGCACAAGACAGTAAAATATAATGATGTCACCAAGCAGGTAATGAACACATGATTTTGCAGTACAGGATAACTTAATGATGTCAGAGCACATCCGAAAAACATCCATAGTCATCACTAACTGCACCTTATGTTTGAGTGGAGATGGACTCCCTTAGTTGTTGGAACCCGTAGCAGCTGCTGTGTCTGCTACCCTGGTAGTTACAGCTGCTCTAGATCTCTTCTCCACCTACTGCTATACAAATCTATCAAAAGGCATAGGTACAGGAAGGAAGGGAAAGGAAAGGAGGGAGGGTGCCAGGGAGGGAGCCAGACAGGAAGTAAAGAAGGAAAGGAAGGAGGAAGGAGGAAGGAAGGAAGGAAGGAAGGAAGGAAGGAAGGAAGGAAGGAAGGAAGGAGAAGTAAAGGAGGACTGAATGAAGGGAGGAAGGAAGGAAGGGAAGGAGGATGGAAGGAAGGAGTCAGGCAGGAAAGAAGGAGTTGGGAAGGAAGGAAGGGGAAGGAAGGAAGGAAGGAAGGAAGGAAGGAAGGAAGGAAGGAAGGAAGGAAGGAAGGAAGAAAGGAGGGAGGGAGTCAGGAAGGAAGGAAAGGAGTGAGGGTGGAATGGAAGTAGAGAGGAAGGAATAAATGAAGGGAAGGAATGAAGGGGGAGAAAAGAAGGAAGGAAGGAGAAATGAAGGAATGAATGAATGAATGAATGAAGGGAGGGAGGAAGGAAGGAGTCAGGAAAGAATGTAGAAGGAAGGAAGTCAGGAAGGAAGGAAAGGAGAGAGGTAGAAAGGGAGGAGAGAGAAAAGAATAAATGAAGGGAAGGAAGGGGGAATAAAGAAGGAAAGAAGATTTTATATAAGAGCACAAAGAGATATTCTGTATTTGTACTGGCTCTTCTTAAGACATTTTTTCTTTTTTCCACCTTATGATTGCGTTTGGACATAGATTTCACATGCATCAGTTCAGAGAAATGATGCGGAAATACAATGACAGAGTCAGTTAGCAATTCTACGGAAGGAAAGTTACAGAAGACTGATGTAACAGACATAAAAGAGGAGAAGTCACACCATATTCTTCATTCTCATCTCTGGGCCTGGAAGAATAAAGGCATAATCCAGCCTTCTAGAATTTGTGTTTAGTCACAGCAGACAAAATAATGTGCAGTTCAAGACTACACATGACTGAGGACAAGTGAAATATTGTGCTACATTAACACAAGCAGGGGACATTTATTAAGACTGGCGTTTTTCACGTTGATTTCAAGTCCCTCTACGTTGCCAGAGGAAGCGCCAAAGTTATGTAGAGGAGCAAGCCTCTACACACTGTAATTGTGTCCCAGCCCTCCTGTTGGCATAGATTTAAGCCATTTTCCACTTCAAAAACCGGCGTGGAAAGCGATAAATGAGGAGGGCCTGTCAGCCCACCCACATCCCTGCCCACGGCCCCTTTTCGCGCCACTTTAGAAAAGTCCATAAAATAGCGCACACAGCCATTCAACACCATACAACATGTATAAAGAACAGCGTCAGCTTACCACTTCTGATGAAACAGGATTAGTTTATTTTGACAGTTGCACCAGTCTTGGAAGACCTCCCCCAATCGATAAAAGTAGTAGCCACAATAGGATAGCTTTGCACCCCTTCAGCTCCATCTGAAGGCCACTTAGTTGGCTAAGTATAGTCAACGGCCAACCATGCAGTGGTTCCACAAATAGCTGAGAAGAGACACCAGTAGATGAAGGGGAATTAAAGTTTCCTAATTGTTGAGTGAATCAAAGCCGAATTTCCTTGTGCTTCGTAGTGAATTGATTTTCCCTGAATGGCGGTAAAAAGAGCCTTACCTCCTCCATGTGAGCGCAAAGAGCCAGCCGTCTCCATCTTGATTGAAGATCTCACATGAAATCCTGTGTGACTTATGACATCACCACGCCGACCGACGTGATGACATCATCACGGGCCACACAAGATCTTGCACTAGATTTTCATCATTCAAGTGGCTGGCTCTTTGAGATCAAACGAAATAGGTAAGTATGATTTTTTTTTTTTATCAGGCATGAATGCGGCATCACAAAGTGAATTTTTTTGTAAAATTCTGTGAATTTTGCAATACTTCGCTCATCACTAGTTGTAGGTATCAATTTGATCGCAGTAGTCAGACCCCCACCACATGGTGACATATCCTAGCAATATGCTGTCTATACTGAGCTAAGACAGCTAAAACATTGCAGCTAGGATTTAACAATACAACTTCTCAATGGTGTGCATTAATGTATGCAAACACTCTCATACAGTGTGACCATATGTTTTAATGAATATTCATGAAACAGAAATGTGCCGGAACAGAATACTTATGGGCTTTAAGTAAACTTTAGTTTACTAGGTGTCTTGTGTATTGGAAAGCAAATAAATGACCCCCTTTCAACAGTACCGCTTGTGTTTTACCCTACCTTTCAAGAGAAGAAAATAAAAACTGACAAGCCTAAATTAACGGGTGGAATAACGTATCTAGCAGAGATGGAATCTTTGTATTATGTTCAGATAATAGGTATAAATCTTCTATTTTACAATCTGTCACAGTTTCCATTGTTCAGAAAATGATTTGCTTCTTATTTATATCATTGCAGTAGAGTCTGGAAATAAACATATTACCCAAATCTTCACTTTGATGAGCAGGCTTTACCTCTCCTGTGTGTCCCTGTTCTCTGTAGCATAATCCCATATGAGTGGATTGGGTAGACCTTTTCACCGGGATATTCCTAATAAAGGACGATGGCTAGAGATGGCTAGAGATGAGATGAATTACATTGTCCTGAAGCGTATTTCTTTGTAAGTAGCGGGTGCAAGGACGGGGAACAAAGATTGCACCGCACCCCTTCAATGAAACCCTCAGATGCTACATTAATTGCTGATCACAGCATCTAAGATTTTAAAAATTGGGCTTTTAGGGGTTAATCAGTAAAAAAAAAAAAAAATACTAACCTTATCCATTTGAACGCAAAGAGGCCGCCACTTCCATCTTGATTGAAGATCTCGCGCAAAATCTTGAGCGGTGTGTGATGTCACGCTGGGTGGTGTGGTGATATCATATACGTCACTGCACACAAGATTTTCTGCTGGATCTTCAATCAAGATGGCTGCTGCGGCCTCTTCATGCTCAAATGGATGAGGTGAGTTGACATTTTTTAACACCAATTCAGGCAAAATTGATTTATTTCCACGATGCACGAAGAAATTTGGCTTCACAGAGAATCAAATTTTCCCTGAAATTTGAATCAAAGTCCACTTTAGATACTTCAATTCGCTCAAAACAAACGATGGCCATTGGTACGCAAGAGGGAAAGCTGTCCATTCAGTTGATATCACTTTGAATGTTGAGTAAAAATGAGGGTGTCAATAATTCAATAATGGTTCATCACATATGTTTATGAATATCTTAAAACATTTGTGAAATACAGTTATCATAAGTAACAGAAAGTGCTCCAGCCATGGACATCCAGACCATATACTCTTCCTAATAAATTATACTTTTCCTAATAAAGTAAAAACAATAACCTTAATTCCAAAAGAATTCCTATTAGAATAAATGTATGTCATTAACCCCTTCACCCATTTTCACGTACATGGCTCCTCATCCTCACGTGCATGTACGTGATAGGATCGATCGGGCCGGCTGTTACTAATAGCCGGGGCCCTGCTGCATCCGCCGGCATCGCTGTCTGCGGTGATGCCGGCGGATTAACCCCTCACACGCCGCGATCACCGATGACCGCGGCATGTGAGGGGTCTGAGTGAGGGAGCTCCCTCTGACCCCATCGGCCCCCCGCGCTGCGCTGGCAGGGGGCAGATGGTTGCCATGGCTGCCATGTACGGAAGCCGAGGGGATCCAGCCTGAGGATCAAATGTATTGTACTGAATTGAAACAGGGATCAAACCCTGAAAATGTGAAGTCCCATAGTGGGACAAATGTAAGAGTAAATAAAAGTGAAAAAAAGTGTTTTTTTAATAAAAAAAATAAAGTTTCAAGTAAAAAAAAAAACTCCCCCTTCACCATAAAATCATGTTTAAAAAAAAAAAAAGTAAAAAACACACATATTAGGTATCGCCGCGTCCATCACAAAGTGCTCTATAAAAATATCACATGATCTCCCACCTCAGGTGAACGCCATAAAAAAATTTTAAAAAAAGGAGCGAAAATGCCATTTTTTGGTGACCTTACATCACAAAAAGTGTAATTCCAAGCGATCAAAAAGACGTATGTACACCAAAATAGTGCCAATAGAACCGTCATCTCTTCCCGCTAAAAACAACACCCTACCTAAGACAATCGCCCAAAAGATTAAAAAAATATGGCTTTCAAAATATGGAGACACTAAAACCTGATTTGCATGTTAGGTATCACCGTGTCCGTAATAACCTGCTCTATAAAAATATCATATGATCTATGCCCTCAGGTGAACATTGTAAAAAAAAAAAAACTGTGCCAAAAATGCAATTTTTTGTCACCTTCATCACAAAAAGTGTAATTCTAAGCGATCAAAACAACATATGTACCCCAAAATAGTACCAATAAAACCATCATCTCTTCCCGCAAGAAATGAGACCCTACCTGAGAAAATCGCCCAAAAGATAAAAAAATATGGCTTTCAAAAAATGGAGACACTAAAACATAATTTTGTTTTCGTCAAAAAAGCTATTATTGTGTGAAACTTAAATAAATGTAAAAAAGTAGACATATTAGGTATCTCCACGTCCGTAATGACTTCCTCTATAAAAATATTATATGACTTACCCCCTAAGGTAAACACCATAAAAAAATAAAAATAAAAACTGTGCAAAAAATGCCATTTTTTGTCACCTTTCATCACAAAAACAAGCGATCAAAAAGTAATACACACCCCAAAATGGTACCAATCAAACCGTCATCTCTTCCTGCAAAAAATGAGCCCTTACATAAGATAATCACCAAAAAAATGTAAAAAAATACAGCTTTTGGAAAATAAATATGCCAAAACATGATTTTTTTTTAATAATTTTATTGTGTAAAACTAAAACATTTTATAAAAAGTAGACATAGGTATCACCGCGTCCGTAAAAACCTGCTCTATAAAAATATCACATGATTTAACCCCTAAGGTGAATTTCATAAAAAAAATAAAAATAAAAACTCTGCCAAAACGACCATTTTTGTTGTTCACTTTGCCACATAAAGTGTAATATTGAGTGATCAAAAAAATCATATGTACCTAAAAATGCTACCTATAAAAACGTCAACTCTTTCCGCAAAAAAATGAGCCCCTACACAAGACGATCGGAAGAAAAATAAAAGAAATGTAGCTTTTAGAAAATGAAGACACAAAAACATAATTTTTGTTTTGAAAAATGCTTTATTATGTAGAACTGAAACAACAGAACAAAATACACATATTTGGTATTTTCGCATCTGTATCAACCTGCTCTATAAAGGCAACACATGATCTATCCTGTCAGGAGAACTCAGTAAAAAACAAAAAATAAAAACTGTGCCACAACAGCCATTTTTTTGTTACCTTGCCTCACAAAAAGCGTAATACTGAGCAATCAAA
Organism: Rhinella marina; assembly: GCA_900303285.1. Lineage (NCBI taxonomy): Eukaryota > Metazoa > Chordata > Amphibia > Anura > Bufonidae > Rhinella > Rhinella marina. The sequence goes on along the minus strand of ONZH01005377.1, from coordinate 90,866 downwards.
AATCATATGTACCACAAAATAGTACCAATAAAACTGTGACCTCATCTTGTAGTTTACAAAATGGGGTCACTTTTTGGGAGTTTTTTACACTAGGGGTGCATCTGGGGGTCTTCAAATGTGACATGGCAACTTAAAATTATCCCAGCGACATCTGCCCTCCAAAATCCATATGGCATTCCTTTCCCTCTGCGCCCCGCCATGTTCCCCTACAGCAGTTTACCACCACATGTGGGGTGTTTCTGTTAACTGCAGAAATATTGAGTTTTCTATGGCTGTTAACCCTTGCTGTGTTACAGGGACAATAGATTAAAATGGAAAATCTGCAAAAAAAGTGAATTTTTGAAATTTCACCTCCATTTTCCTTTCATTCTTGTGGAACACCTAAAGGGTTAACAAAGTTTGTAAAATCAGTTTTGATTAACTTGATGGGTGTAGTTTCTAAAATGGGGTCATTTATGGTGGTTTCTATTATGTAAGCGCCACAAAGTGACTTGAAACTGAACTGGTGTTTGAAAAATGGGTTTTGGAAATTTTCTTAAAAATTTTAAGAATTGCTTCTAAAATTCTAAGCCTTCTAACTTCCTGAAAAATAAAATGAAGCTTACAAAATGATGCCAACACGAAGTAGACATCTGGGAAATGTACAATAACAACTATTTTATGATGTATCACAATCTGCTTTAAAAGCAGAGACATTCAAATTTCAAAAATTATGAATTTTTCCAAATTTTCTGTAAATTTTGGATTTTTTTATAAATAAAGGTGAAACATATTGACTCAAATTTACCACTAACATAAAGTACAATATGTCACGAGAAAACAATCTCAGAATCGACTAGATAAGTAAAAGCGTTCCAGAGTTATTACCACATAAAGTGAAACATGTCAGATTTGAAAAATGTAGCTTGGTCCTTAAGGTGAAAACTGGCTGTGTCTTGAAGGGGTTAAAGGAGTATTCCCATCTCACAAATGTAGTTTGAATAGATATAGCCATACCAATATTATTACTAATAGAATGTATTTATATAAAATGTACCGTTTAGAAGATTTGGCTATTTATATAGGCATTGTCCCACACACATCAGTCAGGCTGTTGCCCCTAGTTATGGCCAAGTAGTAGTGGTGGTCAGCTTGCTCCTTTTCAAATCCGCTCTGAGGTAACTGTTGTATTGTGTACGCACATTGCATGAGCATGCGCAGACACATTTTAGGGTACTTTCACATCTACGTTTTTGACGCTACCAGTCCAAAATGCAATGGTCAGGATCCATCCAAAACGCAGACTTTATAAACGGATCCTGCTCCATAGAGATGAATTGATCTTGGAAGGATCCGTTCTCTGCGTTTTGGAAGCGCAGACAAAAATGCTACAACCCTAAGATGTGTCTGCGCATGCTCATGTAATGTGCGTTCACAATACAGCAGTTACCTCAGAGCGGGTTTGAAGAGGAGCAAGCCGGCCACCACTACTACATGGCCACGGTGGTCGTAACCAGGGGCAACGTCCTGACTGATGTGTGTGGGACAATGGAAATACAAATAGGTAAATCTTCTAAACGGTACATTTTATATAAATACATTCTATTAGTATTAATATTGATATGGCTATATCTAACTACACAAACTACATTTGTGAGATGGGAATACCCCTTTAAGGGAGTACCAATGTTTGGGATGGCCTGATGATATAATGTTTTTAATGATGGATGGATTAATAAATAACTGTCTTTTATGCACATGGTTTATTTTGCTAAGTCTCCGTTACAAACCTATTGACCACTGAGGACTTTGGACTTGTGTACCGAGGTGAGATGAAGCTCCCCAGCTCTAACAGTTCATCTTTAAGGGTTGGAACACCTAAAATTATGGCATTTGGCTTTCCAGATTGCAGAATTCATGCGGGAGGTATAATGGTGGCCATAAAGATTTTGAGAGAAGAGTATGAGGAACAACATAAGGCAGTGGAAAAAACTGAATAGGGGCCCAGTTTAATCTTTGCAGTTTTCCTATGAGCAGTGGTTAAAGGGGTTGTTTCACTTCAGCTAATGGAATTTATTATTATTATTATTTATCATGTAGATACAGTTAATACAAGGTACTTATTAGTGTATTGTGATTGTCCATATTGCTGACCGAATTCATTTTTCCATTACATTATACACTGCTCATTTCTAGAGGGTTATGACCACCCTGCAATCCAGCAGCAGTGGGCGTGCTTGCACATTATAGTAAAAAACGTCAGCCTCTTCTAAGGGCTGCGTTTTCAACTATAATGTGTAAGCACGACCACCACTGCTGGATTGCAAGGTGGTCATAACCCCTGGGAGTAAGCGGTGTACAATTAGTAAGTGCCTTGTATTAACTTTCTCTACATGATAAATGCCATTTGCTGAAGTGAGGCAACTCATTTAACCACTGCTCATAGGAAATTGCAACATAATAAAAAAAAAACCTGAAACTGTCTTCAAGTTAGAGTTAGAGAAACATATTGTACTTAATCAATACTGATTGTTACAAAACAGAGAAGTAGATGAATTAAAAATATAATTCCAAGTGTTTACTAATCTCTTTCTAAAAAACATTGCAATCTCAGTGTAACAGAGACCCTCGAGAAGAGCCCTTTTGTTGAAGCTGTCCGTGAGAGCTCTAGCGTTCTACCAGCTTTACCAGGACTCCATTTCGCAGCTACTTATCCTGCTGTCTTGTGAATCCATAGGAGAGAACGCCGAGTGCAACTTTCTTAATTTTCCAGCGTGTGTAGCGGAGTGATAGGAAGCTCACTGCCGAAAGAACAAGATTCTGTCAACAAGAAATTCTCAACAGATCTTTAGCAACAAATGCTTCCTCAAAGCCCAGGGAATCAATATAATCTGTCTTTTCAAGCTCTGCCGGTTCCCAGGGAATAAGTTGGACTCATCAGTCTTTGTGTTTGCTTTCTAATCTCTTTAAGGTGCTGACAATTTTTCAAATTGATTATCGCCTTTGTTTTTCCCAAATTATCAGTTTATTTGGGTAAGTTGCTATACGTCACTGTAGCTTTACAGGGTTAGAAAGTGAATAAATGATAGTTATTTGGTTTATTTTAAGGAAGCCTGTGATGTTATTCTTATTGAACTGATGCAATGAAAAGCTGTAAGGTGCCGTGCCAGGAATGAAATAGTACAGACTTTTGATGTTTTCTTTTCCTTGTAGGAAATACATTTTGTTTTGGCAAGATTTTTTTATTCTTTTATTAAAGTTCAAAAATATACATGGATAAAATATTTGATTAAGGGCTAAAATTGTATTCAAATATCCTTTTATGACAATGGTCAGGAAATTCAATAATTAGCCAGGCTCAGAAGGGCTATATAGAGCATATCTCTTGTTGGAGACCTCATCCTGTTTAGGCATTACACTTACAGTCCATTGATTTCATTGGCAACCATGTAATGCTTGATTTTCCCTGTGGGAGTGCGGCAGGGAAAATCGGTCACTCTGTAGTCACAGCCATACAGGGCCTTGATAAATTTTTATGTGCTTCGCCTGCTCCTGCACTGTAACTCAGTCACTCTGTAGTCACAGCCATACAGGGCCACGATAAATTTTTATGTGCTTCGCCTGCTCCTGCACTGTAACTTGGTCACTCTGTAGTCACAGCCATACAGGGCCACAATAAATTTTTATGTGCTTCGCCTGCTCCTGCACTGTAACTCAGTCACTCTGTTGTCACAGCCATACAGGGCCACGATAAATTTTTATGTGCTTCGCCTGCTCCTGCAGTGTAACTCGGTCACTCTGTAGTCACAGCCATACAGGGCCACGATAAATTTTTATGTGCTTCACCTGCTTCCGCAGTGTAACTCGATCACTCTGTTGTCACAGCCATACAGGGCCACGATAAATTTTTATGTGCTTCGCCTGCTCCTGCACTGTAACTCGGTCACTCTGTAGTCACAGCCATACAGGGCCACGATAAATTTTTATGTGCTTCGCCTGCTCCTGCAGTGTAACTCGGTCACTCTGTAGTCACAGCCATACAGGGTCACGCTAAATTTTTATGTGCTTCGCCTGCTTCCGCAGTGTAACTCGGTCACTCTGTTGTCACAGCCATACAGGGTCGCGATAAATTTTTATTTGCTTGGCCTGCTCCTGCACTGTAACTCAGTCACTCTGTAGTCACAGCCATACAGGGCCACGATAAATTTTTGTTGTGCTTCGCCTGCTCCTGCACTGTAACTCGGTCACTCTGTAGTCACAGCCATACAGGGCCACGATAAATTTTTATGTGCTTCTCCTGCTCCTGCACTGTAACTCGGTCACTCTGTAGTCACAGCCATACAGGGCCTCGATAAATTTTTGTGTGCTTCGCCTGCTCCTGCACTGTAACTTGGTCACTCTGTTGTCACAGGCCATACAGGGCCACGATAAATTTTTATGTGCTTCGCCTGCTCCTGCACTGTAACTCGGTCACTCTGTAGTCACAGCCATACAGGGCCACGATAAATTTTTATGTGCTTCGCCTGCTCCTGCACTGTAACTCGGTCACTCTGTTGTCACAGCCATACAGGGCCACGATAAATTTTTATGTGCTTCGCCTGCTCCTGCACTGTAACTCGGTCACTCTGTTGTCACAGCCATACAGGGCCACGATAAATTTTTATGTGCTTCGCCTGCTCCTGCACTGTAACTCGGTCACTCTGTAGTCACAGCCATACAGGGTCACGCTAAATTTTTATGTGCTTCGCCTGCTTCCGCAGTGTAACTCGGTCACTCTGTTGTCACAGCCATACAGGGTCGCGATAAATTTTTATTTGCTTGGCCTGCTCCTGCACTGTAACTCAGTCACTCTGTAGTCACAGCCATACAGGGCCACGATAAATTTTTGTGTGCTTCGCCTGCTCCTGCACTGTAACTCGGTCACTCTGTAGTCACAGCCATACAGGGCCACGATAAATTTTTATGTGCTTCTCCTGCTCCTGCACTGTAACTCGGTCACTCTGTAGTCACAGCCATACAGGGCCTCGATAAATTTTTATGTGCTTCGCCTGCTCCTGCACTGTAACTCGGTCACTCTGTAGTCACAGCCATACAGGGCCACGATAAATTTTTATGTGCTTCGCCTGCTCCTGCACTGTAACTCGGTCACTCTGTAGTCACAGCCATACAGGGCCATGATAAATTTTTATGTGCTTCGCCTGCTCCTGCACTGTAACTTGGTCACTCTGTTGTCACAGCCATACAGGGCCACGATAAATTTTTATGTGCTTCGCCTGCTCCTGCACTGTAACTCGGTCACTCTGTAGTCACAGCCATACAGGGCCACGATAAATTTTTATGTGCTTCGCCTGCTCCTGCACTGTAACTCGGTCACTCTGTTGTCACAGCCATACAGGGCCACGATAAATTTTTATGTGCTTCGCCTGCTCCTGCACTGTAACTCGGTCACTCTGTTGTCACAGCCATACAGGGCCACGATAAATTTTTATGTGCTTCGCCCTCTCCTGCAGTGTAACTCGGTCACTCTGTAGTCACAGCCATACAGGGTCACGCTAAATTTTTATGTGCTTCGCCTGCTCCTGCACTGTAACTTGGTCACTCTGTTGTCACAGCCATACAGGGCCACGATAAATTTTTATGTGCTTCGCCTGCTCCTGCACTGTAACTCGGTCACTCTGTAGTCACAGCCATACAGGGCCACGATAAATTTTTATGTGCTTCGCCTGCTCCTGCACTGTAACTCGGTCACTCTGTAGTCACAGCCATACAGGGCCACGATAAATTTTTATGTGCTTCGCCTGCTCCTGCACTGTAACTCGGTCACTCTGTTGTCACAGCCATACAGGGCCACGATAAATTTTTATGTGCTTCGCCTGCTCCTGCACTGTAACTCGGTCACTCTGTTGTCACAGCCATACAGGGCCACGATAAATTTTTATGTGCTTCGCCCTCTCCTGCAGTGTAACTCGGTCACTCTGTAGTCACAGCCATACAGGGTCACGCTAAATTTTTATGTGCTTCGCCTGCTCCTGCAGTGTAACTCGGTCACTCTGTTGTCACAGCCATACAGGGTCACGATAAATTTTTATTTGCTTGGCCTGCTCCTGCACTGTAACTCAGTCACTCTGTAGTCACAGCCATACAGGGCCACGATAAATTTTTATGTGCTTCGCCTGCTCCTGCAGTGTAACTCGGTCACTCTGTAGTCACAGCCATACAGGGCCACGATAAATTTTTATGGTCTGAGTGAGCACAATTGCCTTGAGGGTCACCACCAGGCTGTTGCCCGAGAATTTGGGCTAATGGTGGGATTAGGCAGCCTCAGAGGCATCCATGCATGCTGCCCCTGCTGTTTCCTGTCCATTTCCGTGGTGTTTGCATCATTTTCTGAGGTTTCCAGGTTTTCACCCAGCCTTCCCTAGGCAGAGCCTTGGTCCCCTGCAAAAAATGCTTGAGTCTCCCATTGACTTCAATGGGGTTCGTTATTCGAAACGAGCACCCGAGCATCGGGAAAAATTTGACTCGAATAACGAGCACCCGAGCATTTTAGTGCTCGCTCATCTCTAGTCATCACCCTTCCCATGTGGCTGCTTTACCTTCCATATGGTTGCCTTAAGCCCTCTCAGTATGGATGGGCTTCAGGAATTTCTTTATCAGGCCCCACTCTTCTCTGCAGCTCCACTTCAGACTGCTTGCTCACAGGCCTCTAGGAGCACACTCACTAGCAACACTCACTGAGAGAGTCTCAAGAAGAAAAACAAGGGAACAAGGGCTGAGCCCTCCACGGCTTCGAGTTATAGCATTGCAAAAATAAAGTATTAAACTTTATTCCACAATGAAAAAGCCCTCTCATATTCTTAAAAGTAGCTTCTGGTTCATTTCAGTTTTTAGGGGAACAAATACGGTGTACAATCCCAGAAGTTAAACGTTTCCAAGTTAAACGTTTCCAAGGTATTAAAAGAGCCTGGGCTGCCATCAAAGAGACCAGATAGTATTGTTGTCAGGGACCCAGGTTAATGTGTCCAAATATGTCCACTAGCCCCTTGAATGAGTCACCAAATGGGGCCTACTTTGCTATTCTTGGATTAAATTAATGTGCTTCATTTAATAGTTAAGACTGTGCACATTTATGGATTGTTAATAAAGTATTGCCTTGACCTAGCAAAGATTCCAACCAATGATTACAAAATTTTTGGTCCGCCATGCAAAGGATGAGAATAATAAGATCTTTGTGAATCACTACCATCATTTATAGTCATCCAACATCCTCCTTTGAGATGGAGCTTAGCAGACCCTGAGTCATTTGATATTACAAATGGGAGCCCTACACATCAAAGCATGAGAACATGTGAAACAAAGGAGCCTTAATGAGGTTCTCTGTAGAGTGCTGTATGGTATCAAGAGGTATTAATGGAACATTCTATGGCTCTATAAATGGTTCACTATATTTCAGTACTCTTATGCACCAAGGCAAGCAGTATCCAGGGGAAATTTCAAGGTGGTCCAATGCCCAATGAGCTGCCCGAGTCCTCCTCCTGGCCGCCAGCCAGGTAGGTAAGGCTACTTTCACACTTGCATTTTTGCCTGATCTGGCAGGGTTCAGATTGTACAACCATCTGCATTCATAATGAATGGATCCGGTTGTATTATCTTTGACATAGCAATGACAGATCCGTCATGAACACCATTGAAATTTGTCTCCATTGACTTACATTGTGGGTCATGCCAGATCCACTTTGCTCTGCATCCTATGGCGGAAAGAAAACCGCATTTTGGAACATTCCGGTCTGTTCGGTTCCGTTTTGTCCCCACTGACAATGAATGGGGACAAAACGGAAGTGTTTTTCTCCATTATTGATATCCTCTACCGGATCTCAATATCAGAAAAAAAATGCTAGTGTGAAAGTAGCCTAAGGTTCTGATGCTCTTAGCATTAATTATGCACCTGGTAGGCAGCTGCAGGTCCCCTCCTGAATTAAACTGTATCGCCATCCTCAAGACGGTAATACAGTTGAATGTTGGAGCTGGGGTGGCAGTATTGTGTGGTATTTGGCTCTGCTAGGGTGGTATTTGGTGCTGCAGTAAAGTGTAGCTGGAAAGGCCTCTGGTCAGTTTGGACCCTCCTACAACATGGAACCACTTTTAGGCTTTTTTTTTCCAGATCCACTTTATGTTCCCAGTCCGCCCCTGGCAGTATCCATTATCCTTGTATGTCATCCATGCAGTAGTATTATCAACGTCAGTTTTGGAGGGTAGAGTACACCTTAACTCTTGACACTCTGTTGTAGAATCTTCCGCGTACACGTGTATCTAGAGTAACTCTGTTCATACCTCCAAATGCACATGAGCAAATGCATCATTTTTTGATCTATCTGTTCTGTATGTGTATATTTCTTCTTTAACTGTGATATCCTCGGATGATTAAAAAGTGAAAAAAAAAAGTGTCCACAACCCAGTACTTTACTATGCTCTCTTTGCTGCCATGTAGTTTCCTGGGTATTTAAAGCCTGAGTGACAATTGCCTGGAACGCAGCCACCTCATCCCTGACAGCATGGCCTTTGTGACAGCGCCACTAGCAATCGCTGATAAGCCTGGATGCGTATTTCCTATTTAGTGTAAAAGTCATTCTTGCTATTCCACCTCCCCTATTATATCATTATCACATAACATTTTCCAGCCGTCTCAGATCTGAACAGGAAAGTGGATGCTAAGATATGGGCCCTACTTTCCAGTAATTTAAACTTCCGCTCCCAGTGCACTTTGAGCTCCAATCCAATTTGTTTTCTGCCAAACAGCTCTAAACAGAAATGATGTTTTTACCGTTTTTCTCATATAAGTCCAATATCTCTAGTTTGCTTTATTCCTTATCTTCCCAAACCTGTACATACAGTATTTTCTTGTCCGGCCATATGTAAAATGCCACCAATTCAATATCACAGGCAAACAGGCGATTCACATTCCTGCCATCAATGCATTTTTATTAAATACAAAAGCAAAATATGATAGATTTATTAATAAAGTCAATAAGGAAAGATCAATTGTCAGACATAGACCTCATATAAAGTATTATGTAAAAGAGCTTTAATGACTGCATCCTGTTCAGATTTACTAGTAAAGAGAATTTCACTCTTAATTTCAATCCCCTAGCATGTTAAGAAAGTTCTGGAAAATGAATGTTCCATCTCTGAGGCCAGGGGCAGGTGGGGCAAACAATCAGTCCACAGCCCTATCAGCTATGGACTGACACACATTGCCATGGGATGCTACAGTTCTCTGCCTCTTGTGGGGTATACAGCTCTAACTGTAGGATTGACCTGACCATGGCATGTGTCAGCTTCAAGGGACAACAACCAGGTACTGGTCCTGCTCATCAGCCCTTAGGAGAGTTTTCTGACTTTGCTTGAACTGACTATCCATGTGTCAAAACCTAGTCTGACCTTCTGACTAGAGACCAGCTAATAGATTCTACATATTAGTAATTTGTCCCAATTGTTTTGTGATTTGTTTAGGATGAATGAGAGAGAGAGAGAGAGAGAGAGAGAGAGAAGCCTCATAGTAGACTCGAACTGTTCAATCACTGCTTTTTCATAATAAGATTTTCCCATGGTCGTAACCTCAAACTGCTTAATCAGTGCTTTCTCATATAAGCTTATATATAAGTCTTGGTTTCTGGGAAAAAACAAAAAGAAAAGAGCTCTAGGCCTATCTGATGACAGTAGAAGTAATATATGGTAATTTGCATATTTTATTTTATTATTGAAATGCATAGCAGCATTGCTGGACTATAATACTTCTGATGCCTGCTAGATAGCCTCTTTAAAGGGGTTCTTTAATAAAAATGCTTAAATACTTTATTGTAGATATATTTCCATATGCCTTCATTAGTTATAATGGTTCATTTTGTTTAGGGAGCAATTATTAGGAGAAACAAAATAGCCGCTGTCCTATTAATACACACAAAACCTGTCCTAATCACACGGGAGGACAAGTTACTTCACAACACTGAGCTAAGAGCTGCCTCATCCTCCTCTCTGCTCTACTTGTCAGGGATTATGATCCTGAATACAGCTGATAATATTTTCTGCTGAATCTCTGTAGGAATGGAGACATGAAGTACAGAGAGGACAGACAGGAGAAACTGTGGTAATGGAGACTGCATACAAGTGCTGCTGCAAATTACCACATCACCCCCACCCTCCTCTCTGTACTTCATGCCTCCTCATGAACTCCATTTCTACAGAGATTTAGCTGAAGATAATATTAAACTGTATTCATAGAAGAAGATGAGGCGGCTCTTTGGCTCAATGCTCTGAAGTAATATGTCGTACTATGTGATTAGGACAGGCTTTCTGTGTACTAATAGGATGGAGGCCATTTTATTTTTCCTAATGATTGCTTCCTAGACAAATGAGCCATTATCACTAATGAAAGGTATTTAGGAATATATTTATAATAAACTAATACTTAAGTAGTTTCATTTTCCTAATTCCCGGGGAACCTCATTAATAAAAAACAGCACCCCCAACACCCCAACAAAGGCCACTCAGCTAACCAAGGAAATGTGCAAGCCACTCAGTTTTCTTGAATGACTTGCACATTTCATTCAGAGAATCATAATATGAGGACATTAAGTATTCATAAGTATTCTTGTCCTTTTGGAAGGAGAACTGACTTGCATGTTTCTTTTTCAATGGAGTCTTTGTCTCTCATCCTTTAAAAAAAAATTGACAAAGTGCACCCGAAGTTAATGTCAAGAAATTTACTTATTTCTACTTCTGACCTTCCTTTTGATATTGATCTTGATCTGATCTTCATTTGCCTATTGATCACTTGGATCTTGGCTAACTCCATTACCCCAGTCATCTATCAGCTATCTATTAGGACTATCCTGGAGATCGTGACTTGGGTAAAATCTATACCTCCTTGTCGGGGCTAACTAAAGAACAACAGCTACCTGAGACTCTGCACCCTAGGTTACCTTACGTCAATCTAATTACGGTCTCCCAAACTGTTTTCTGCCTTGCTGCCAACCTGCTTTCAACATTCTCAAGTTTCCCATAGTCTAGCTTTTGATAGTGCTACTGTATATCCCTGTCTGAAAAACCTACCATCCACATACCTTCTACCAGCTGGTCAGAAACCTGCATCCAAGTATGATCTTGGACAAGAATCCATAGGTAACTACCTCAGTAGTCAAAATCTAAATACTGTGATAAAGACAAAATTTGCCTTTTTTGTGTTCTGTGAAACCCAGGCCCTGGAGAACATTCCCTGCCCACCCCACCATAGTTATTACCTTGTTGGAGGCACTGTAGTTACAGTCCCTATATCATGCCTTTATTGGAAATGTACCTTTTACATAAACAAGGTAGCAAAGAAAAATTGAAAGTTAAACCAGTTACCATGAATAACCTTCAGCAGTCACCATGTACCTTGAATGGCAAATACTGTCCTCCATAGGTCTCAAAACTCCACCCCTGTTAAAATGTTTCCACAGGACAATACCCATGTTCATAGATATATACATAATATAGAAAGCACAGGTATCATCAGTAATCATATTCCAGCTCCAGGACTCTGACTCAGGGTGCAATAAGTATAAAAAAGCTTTAGATAGTAATCTGTGCGATGAAAATAACTAGATACTTTATTCACCCATATATGCAATGCTTCACCCCATTCTCGTGAGTCCGTTCTAAAGTTTAAGACTGTGAGATGATAGCTGCTAAAAGGTTGCTTTCTCATAGTAATACAAGGATTTACTGAAACAAACATGTCAGACGAAGTGATACCCAATGACTAACAGGTGACACCTCTAATTGTAGATGTTCTCTTTCCTTTTCTTCTCTATCTGGCACAGACATCATGGCAACTCTACACCCCCAGGCCAGACCCCTAAAATAAATTCAGACCCCAGACCCTTAACTAAATGTAGATCTTAGAACCAGGGGTGTAACTACCATAGCGGCAGACCATGCAACTGCTATGGGGCCCAGGGCAAGATGGGGCCCAGTCTTAGTTGGGATTATCTCCTCTGAGATAAAACTTGGTCAGGACTTGGTCATTGAAAAAGGTTTAGGTAGATACCCTTCTGTCCTGCGTGTGTGTGTGTGGGGGGGGGACTGGTTTGATCCTTGCTGTGGGGCCCTTACTTCTCTATGTACATCACTGCTTAGAACACTCCTAAATTAAATTAGATCCCAGACCTCTAAATTATTTCAGACCCCAGAGACCTCATTAGTACAGACACCAAACCAGAACCTTAAATTAATTAAGACAGCATATTCGAGGCCTCTCTACTATACATAATATCCGCCTTGTTCTTCCTATTCATCTCTAGGAGTCAATGCACAAATATTTTTAATTCTGTCAGTGCTGACATTGTGTGAACTGCCCATACTATGTCCTGACATTGGGGGATGTCAGGACCAACTGCGGCAGCTTCGGGAGGTGAAGACATGCGAGGAACAGAAAAGGTAAGTATTATCTACTTATCTGTATTGGTCAATTAAATAAATCATGGATGGCAAGGGGAAGTATGATTGCCCCATCATCCCCTACGGCACCTTGTGACAAGAGTTGAATTACTGTGTCCCTGCAGATTGCTACAGCAAAGTGGCAGTGGTCACTTTTATTTTTTACACCTGGTCCTATTGTTATTATTTTACTGTTATAACCTAGAACAGTGAATTTCACTGATGCTAGACCATCGAGCTGCATATTAGTTGCTTCAACTTGTACAGAATTGTGCCTGATTTGCACAACTACCTAAGGTGAGCGGAATCCTGTAACCCCCCTCCCCCCTCTGATTTGCGCAAAGGTGATCAGTATTCTCTAATCCTCTCTGCTGTTGGTTACTTTAGGAGTGAACACGTGGTGCTTGTCTTTTTCACTTTTATAGATTTTTTTGCCCTGGAAATCACAGATTGAATATAGTCTGAAAAAAAGTCTAGTACTCCCAATATAATACAGATCATGTTTGTACTTATATCGTTCATGTATCCTGCAAAGGATGAAAGATGTGGCTCTAAATGTTATAAGCATGTAAAATTACAAAATACAAACGTTAGTTATCTAAATCCTAACTGGCTACAATAAAGATAAATCTATTTAAAGGAATGGCTCTCGATTACTTTCAAACACACCATAAGCCTCAAATCTGCTTGCCTTGTGTTACAGCAATCTAAGAAAATACCATTAAGAATGGCAGATCTCATTTTCCACAAAATTGCACATCAGCAAAGAAAGAATCACTTAAAGCCGTTAAAGCCCCATTCCCTGCTGGGATTTCTCACTCCTTAAGAAAAGAGCATTTGCTCAGCGGGGGCATTTTTAAGCCTCAGTTTCTACAAATCCCTTTTGAATTCACAATATTTTCCTGTGAAAAGTATAGTGAAAACCCGACTTCAGAAATGGTGATAAGGCTTGTTTTATACTCAATTAACTCAGCAGCAATTTGTGAAAATTGTTATCCTTGTCCGAATTGTATCATAGCACACAACTGACTGTTTAATGGGGTTGTCTGGGATTCTTAGAAATTAACCTAGCTGCAGGAAATGTTCTATAAAACTCACCTGTTAATCTGCTCTTATACCAATGCTCCGGTAGTCCCCACCAGTCTTTATTTTCCTGGAGCAAAAATACAGTATATCATACATCCATGTGACTGCTGTAGTCAGTCACTGGCCTCAGTGGTCTCATGCCAAATATGCCATTCTGCTGAGGCTAGTAGTTGAATCCATGAATGTACAGCACATCATCGCTCCAGGAAAAAAAAAAAAGCAAGACCAGCAGGGGCCACCAGTAGGGATGTGCAAAACCCTGGAAGTTTGGGTTCGCTGGGTTCGGCCGAACTTCAGGTCAAAGTTCGGGTTCGAGACTGGAACTTCAACCAAACTTCACCCTAAACCCAGACCCCATTAAAGTCAATGGGAACCCGCACTTCACTTTATTATTTTCAATTATAACATGATTATAAAGGAAAATAATATCATTCCTAAGACAGAACGCTAAATAAAATGGCAATTGAGAGGTTAAAAATAATAATAATTTAAAAAAACTCATCTCATCCATGTGATCGCGCAGCCGGTAGCCTCTTCTTTCTGCAGGACCTGACATCACCGCAGTCGATGACTGGCCTCATTTTAAATAGAACTTCAACTCTCGGGTCACCTTGGGGCAGGCAGCAGGACCTGACATCACCGCAGGTCCTTCTATCTTCATTGAGCAGGAACTGCGGTGACGTCATTGCAAGTACTTTTGCAGGTCGTGCAGAAAGAAGAAAAAAGAGGATACCGGCTGCACGATTGAGTGGATGAGGTGAGTTTTTTTTTAAATTATTATTTTTAACCCCTCAATGGACATTTTATTTAGCATTCTCTCTTAAGAATGCTATTATTTTCAGTTATAACCATGTTTTATCAGAAAATTATAAAATTACCCGAACACTGAACCCAAAATTCAGTGGAAAAGTTCTAGTTCGGGACCAGGCACTCGAACTTGCAAAGTTCAGTACGAAACTGAACTTTGCAGTTTGGGTTCACTCATCCCTAGCCACCAGAGCATGGGTACTGGAGAAGCGAGGATTGAGCAGGTGAATATTTTTGGGTTTTTATTGTAGAACATTTACTGCAGCCAGGTTGATTTCTCAAACTCCTGGGCAACCATGTTAATGATCCTTAACACGCTTTTGTGTGTGTCGACTAACAAGCTACTGCTGCCTGCCTTCAGTGGGCTTGACAGTCCGACTTGCATGCAGAAAAAGGAACATGACAATTGAAGACTTTCTTAACTGCTAATTGAAAAACTCCAATGGATCCTGGATTGATTGTTAAAGGACATTTATTAGCTGCTAAAACATCATGGTGTCATGAGGCCGTTCTGGTCTCTTCCTAAGGGCAATATACGATATCAGAACTACTGGAGTTTTTATTCAAGTAGAGCAGTCAAGAAAGCCTTAGTTTTTCCTGAATCCATAGATGGGGGGGCTTTGGAGATCACATTCTACTTTTTATACATTACGCTCAATAATGAAGAAGTATGCAGTCATCTCCTAATCCCAGTGGTGTATAATTTTAATCTACAAATACGTAAGGAATTTAGAGCTCTGTGCCAGGAAAATGGAGCACTGAACACAATGAAGATGTGATAAGAAATGACTCAGCACCGCAATTTATCTAGCAAAAATTAAAATAGTCTCCAGAGGTGAACATTCAAGTGAAACACAGATGTGTTCTTCCCTATCTTTCCTCTTGGTTCCAGATATCAGGAGATGAGTGGCCCAAGATGACCACCTATGTAAAAAAAACATACATATTTGAATTATTCTTTAGGACATTCATTGCATTTTTTTTCCAAAGCTGTTGCATTGCTCAACTTAGAACACCTTAAGCAAAGAGGAAAAGTAAAGAAGGACATGTCTACGTGGAAGGAAATGACAGGTTCTGCTGTAACGCTGTCACACCAATTTGCAGTATAGATAATTTATTTTTTTCTGTACAAACTGCAGAGGCAGGACTGTAATTAAGTTGTCTGCAATGCTCTGGCATAAGCAAAATAGAGGAAAACTAGAAAACAGAAGATGTGACTGGCTTGACCAGATGAGTCTCCTTAACTCCTTAATGATTTTGAGAGTTCCCAATTGCAAGAGCCCCTCAATCACTATACTATGTGGACTTAGCTAAGACTAAGCTAAAATGAGTTGACCAAATTGGACGACCCAATTTCATTGCCTTTAGAAGTGTTCTTATTGTCTTCAATGAAAACGTATTTTCATATGGTGGTATTATCATGCAGATATCCATGTGAAATCTACATCCTATTGTTTGCAATAAGAATCTTCATTGTAGTACATATTGCCATTAAATTGTTCTACGCGGATGTGAAATCAGCATCAAAAAGTGACATGAAACCACAAAATGTTAACCTGGATGGAGTGAATCTATGTTTAGACTCATGCCAGTCCAAACTGCAAATTCACAGAAGAAATCCAAGAGTTATCTTTGTTTTTTTCAAAATAGCTTAGCTTAAAAGGGTTTTCTGGGAAAATTAAATCTTGTTAACCTATTCCCCACTAATCAGATACCCAAAAGATAGGTCATCAGTATTTAAATCTCAGAAAACCCCTTTAATAGTTGCATGAAAACAACCTATAGCATGGAGGTCTTAAAGAGGTGAAGTCAATAACCAAGCCCATTGGTTACAATGAATACAGTCTCTCTACTGGATTGAGGATAGGGGTAGTAGCATATATGGCAGCAAAAGGTACAGTTCCAAAGTAGATCACGTATAGTCTTTTCTCTATAGCTGTGTATGGGCCGCAACACTGATGGTAATTGTAGTAGTCCCTGACTCTCTTTCTAAGGACACTTTGCAGTCTTTCCAAATAACCACAGGCATGAAACTGTACTTACTAGCCCTTTCTGCAGCTCCAGAGCTGAAGAGTGCCGATTTAAGACACAGAAAGCAAGTCTGTCTCAAAGTGTGATAGATGCCTACATCAATATTTCCTTTCTGTAGCAGCAAAGTCTATCTGCCATAAATGAGTAAATACCTTGCTGTTGGGATCTAGCATAGCTTGGATGGTTCTGGACATTCTGTAGACATATGTTCCCTTTCCTTAAGGGGAACTCTGGTAGTAGAGGTGCTCCTTTGGCTGTAATCTCAGGGACAGAAGTTCTCTGGATTTGTGTCTGGGCTGCAGGAACTCTTACACACACCTCCTTCCAGTACATCTGCTCAGAGTAGAATAACTAAATAATCAGGGAGTGAACCCCATCCATCCCCCTGGCAACCTAATCAGTTAGTCAATATTAAACATTTACTCCACATACATTGTTATTTTGGATAGACAGTGCATAGAAAGATGAATGCTTTAATAACAAATCACATTTAATTGAAATTGAATTGAATGAAATCAACTTGTTTAGCATCAATTAACCCTTTGCAGTCATTCTCTGGGGCACTGTAAAGTCAAAACAGACACATGACTTTTTTGGCATCGAAAGGGTTACCAAGCTTGACAGGGGAGGGGATAGGTATCACTTCTTATATTTGAAAGAAGCTTTTTGGATACATGCTCCCAATACCAGATTTCCTAAGGGCCTGAATTAAAAAAAATGATTTGATGTATTTTTGCTAATTATTTATCAAATTAGTTACACCAGACTGCCTTATCCGCCCCCATTATCAGGTGTTCATTATTATATGTTTCTTCATGTTGTTATTCCTAGTTTGCATGGTGATGGGTCCATCTTTTCTTTTAAATTCACCATTATTCCCTTTGACTGTTATGCTATGAATAAGCACATTTGTATATGCAAAATGGGTAAGCGATATTTATGAACTATTTATTACTGCACCCGATATCCAATGTGTTATTAAGACCTGGGATCTATTTGTTTTGTTTGCAATTTATGTAATTGTAACTTGTATGCGTAATTTTATTAGTTATATGAATATCAAACTAATTGTGTCTTTTTAATATGTGTTAATAATCCAAATAAATAATTTGTTGTTTGCATTTCACAAACATTACACCATGAGCCAATTAATTATCTCTCCGAGTATCATTTTTAATTTTTCTCCAGATAAGTAAATAGCCACCAGATGTACACACATCAGACACGTCACAATTATTCCCCAGAGTCCCTTCTGTACACTAATTAGCTATTAGCATTAGATGACCTTTTTACAATTTTAATTTTGTTGCCCCCATAGCTGGAGACTTCTTCATTTCTGTTTACTAGCCCATCACATGTTATTTACCAGTGAGATACTATATAAATGAAAACATTCCAAATCTAATTATCAGTTCTGGTTTGACAGCAGAATCATACACATCTAGAACAGCAACCTCTATGAAATACATTAAGAAAGAGAAGAATTTATATAATACTTATATATGGATGAAGTATATGGGAAAAATACACAATTAAATATATTAAAAAAAATCAATAACAGCAATCATATTGACATAGAAAATATAAACAATAAAAAAATGAAGCCAGGGGTGTTAAAAAGCTCAACAAACTAATATTTAGCTTTCTATAGAAATATATATTTAATCTATATTGCTTTCCTCATAAATGTGCTCATAATTGCAAACAACTAAACGGAAAAAAGATTTTATTCTTTCTTAAAAATCAAGTCACTCGAGACAGATAAATTTAATCAGTAGTGTAACAAAGGAATGTGGAGGGGAAACAAAATAAGAGTGAGATTCTGTCTTTCCCATTCCTTTCTTGCCTACAGTATGTTCCTTTAAGTTGCAGCAGCCAGGGCTTCTTGCTGGCTGTTATAACTTGATCCAGGAAGCAGCTCTGACAGGATAGGCAGAAGAGGTGGGTGAAGGAGTCACAGAGAGTGTCTGTACTCTGTTCACCATGGCTTCTCTCCACTGTTGAGATGTGACAACAAGCTCCAGGGGAAGTCACTTATTGCTGGTATAGCAAAATATTGTTCTATGTACTTTGTCTTGCTGTGTGTCTTTGAAGAGTGGCAATCCTTCCCAGAAATATACAAAGCACAGTTTAAACTGCCTTGTAATCTGGGCATATTACACAGAGTTTATTATTCGGCATAGGCCAACAGTGAGTGCAAATTAAAAAAAAAAGCTCCTCCCAAAACTTATAGTTCCTCCTAATGGATGATGAGAGTAAAAAATCTAATTAATAAAAAAGTATGTAAAAAAGCCAACTCCAGTATGCAATCAGAAAGAGTCCCTTAAAATTAGTTCCTGTTAGATGCTCTCTGTACAGTACATAATTATGACTCCTTTTGACACTGAAGCTCAGGTTAGCACACTATAATGTACTTCAAAGATCCAGCAAAAGACTTAAACTTCATTTAATTATCTTATTGGGTTTATGAAAAGTCCTAAGAATTGCTTTTTTTGTACTGGAATCAACCATGCCAGTTCAAAACTACCTGTAGCCACTTTGTTCTTGAAATCGGCAGTGGTCCCACCTCATGCTCTATAAAGCTTTTGTCTTCTGATCCATGTCTAGACATGCCAGTAGAACAATTTTGATTGGATTTTGCTTTTTTATTCTACTCTTTATGTAGTTAGTCAAAAGTCGCAGGACACCCTTTTAATTCTTAAAAGAAAGAGAGAATGAAATATCTGAATACCCCAGAAAATGGGTGGATGAGGCCTAACTCCAGTACATGGCCTCCATCTTCAAAGCCACCATGTTGGATCAACAGCAAATTTTTCCACTTGGAAGGGGGTCAAAGCAGACAAGAATTTTCTCCTAAATCAAATGCCGCAATCAGACTTACAATATCCCTTGTGGTTCAATTCAACACAGAAAGTTTAAAGTTCTGTGTTCACCAGGGACAACACACTGAACACATCAACTAGCTGTGCATCACAGGAACGTTCCTGGTTGATGTTGCAATTTTCTGTGTTGATAACTTGACTACTAGAGATATTGCAAAAAAAAATTCAAAGAGTTATTCAACAGGCCTCCCAGGGTGGCCGGACCCGCAGTGGAAATCATTGTTACCTGATCCCTGCCATTGGGTCCTCGGACCTCCCAACATTAAAATCCAATTTGACAAGGGTCACTTGGGCACTACAGCCAATAATTGGCCATAGTGGTTACTTGTGCATCACGTGACCCGTGACTTGACATATGGGTGACACATTACCACTGCATCAAGTCATTACCTGCAGTAGCCAGCCTCAAACCAGAGGCATTTGAAGTCTAAAGACCTGTGGTGCCCAAGGTGGGGAAATGGATCTGGTTTCTTGTGAGTTTGCATTTGGGTCATTGTCTACAATGGTGGTTCATGTTTGCCACTGTTATGTGCATCCTGGTTGGTTGGTTTCTTGTGCGTGTGAACTGTGGTCATTGTGCTTTGTATCTCACCTCAGTTCAGTACTGCTATTGTGTGCACCTGTTTGTCTAATGTGTTCATTTTTCCATTTATATACTTGTTGTGCTCTGTGTCCTGGTTGTCTGCCTGATTTCTCCAAGTTCTCTTTGGGTCTTTTGCGATACTGTCTGTTTGTTCAGTGTTGGAGCTTATATCTGTCTACTTGGTTTCTTCAGATTGTTTTTGGACCTGTTCTGACACTGTCTGTGTCTGTATTCTCACCTATTTCCATCTGCCTTTCCCCTGTGTCTGTTCAGGTTCTGAATTTTGAACTAGTTATGTCTGTCATTCCCCTGTGTCTGTTCCATGAATTACTATATACAATTAGCATGTACTCTGTTTGCCTATCCCTGTCTGGTTCTGTCTGTTTGCCTTGGATTTGCATGTACTCTGCCAACCTGTTTTCCAACAGTTTCTGTTTGTGTGCTTTGCTTGTGCCTCTGTTGCTTTGTGCTGAAATCTCTAACCTCAGTGTCAGTTGTATAGTTTAGTGAAAGTTTCTGAAATGTTGAGAGAACTTGGTTGACAAATGTCTTACAAGTTGTTACGGTACCTTTTGTACCTTTTACAAATTCTGATATTTTTGAGGCTATAATTTTCTAATTTGGGTTTGTGAGCTTTATAAGACTTCCAGATCACGACACACTGGCTCCAGAATCTGCTTACAGTCTTCTTATATAAGTCATAGAAAGAGCAAATGTAACACAGAAATATAGTCAGAATAAAGAGTTAACACACAAAGCTCTCATCTTAGTTAGAGCAGTTTCCATTTGCCTGGTATGATTTACTCATATCTGCCTGTTCTTTAGTGCACAAAAAGATTCCCTCTTTTACTTGAAGAAATTGATGTTGAATTTATGTCACAAAATAATATGTAATAAATTGTAAGGTAAACGCCACAGTGCCTTGCAAAAATATTCAATCCCCTAATGAGTCAGCAGATTTGTCTGGAATACAAATGACATTTAGGGCTCATACACACAGTTATATTATGGCTCTGTTTTGTAAGGAGCCATATTAGTGCTGTCATCGAGGAACATGACTGAGGGATGCAGAGTATTATCTACATGAGAAATAATGTGAGAAACAAATCTATTAAGAAATGTTATTTATATATATATATATATATATATATATATATATATATATATATATACTGTGTATATATATATATATATATATATATATATATATATATATATATGGGTATAATATTTTTTTTCCAGTGTTTCATATGACCCTTTATGTACAGAGTAGTGTTGCTCACCCGAACACTATATTCGTGCAAGCATGGCACTGCTCGGCACATTGCGGTACATTTCAATAGCTAATGCATCCTATGGGGTATTAAGAAAAACAATATGATTGCCCAAAAGTACCTTTTAAGGGGCTTTTCCATTTTGTATCAACATTCTTTATTATAATAATCATTTTTAAAGTTAGCTGTAATTGTGTAATGTATTTCTTTTACCTTTATTGCTCCTATCTCTGTTTTGGGCTGTGGTCAAATGACGCTTTTTTATTTTCTGTGATATTGGGTCCATTTGAAAGCAGCAATAGTGGAGGTGATAGTGCAGTGTCTATGTAACTAGCTGGGTGGGAGGAGCTATAAACTAACTGTGTTAGGGGTGGTGCTGGAGCTGTGGCAGAGGAAGGAGAAGTGCATCATAGGTTTGGTTGAAACAGCAATAGGAAGTGCTACATATGGGATGGAAACAAAGCAGAGGGATTTGCTTACATGGTGAAAATGGGTCATTAGAGTCCAAACTGAAAAAAAAATGATGTGGAAGATATACATGAAGTAAGCAACTATATGAACATATCTGTTAAACACATTGGTAATCCCAGAAAACCCCGTTAAGGTAAATTTCAAACTCACAATTCATCATTTGTTAGCCGGTTGTTAAATTTCTTTTCCTAAAGGCTGTGGGCCCGTGAAATAAATAAAATAGCTGTTTGAGCTAGCACCGGTTCAGCGCTGCTACCACCACTGCGCTGGTACCTGTCGGTCTCTGTTAACTTCCAGTCTAAGAAACTGACCATGGTGGCCAATTACTGGTCTCACTGGGGATATCACTGGGGCCAGTGATTGTCCACAGAGGTCATGTGCTTAGACAGCAAGTAAATGAAGAGTGGTAGGTACCAAAACACTTAACCAGCAAGCGGCTCAAACGGGTAATTATATGGTATTTTATCATTTTCAAGCGCTCCCAACCTTTAGTCAAGTTTTTTTATATACTGGACAACCCTTTATATCTACTACAAATGAAATAATGCTTTTGCAGTCTTTTAATTAGCACCTTTTGCAATTAGAATCTCTGGTTTATACTTCTTCAATCACTTAAAGACGGTAGAATGTAATTAGGATGCGAGCATGATTCCACATTAATAGACTAATTAGATATGGATGAGCACTAATAACAAGATATCATTTGAATGAATTTCCTTCAAATACTAGGCATGAGTAGGTAGACCGCAGAACAGGCGGAAACCCTTTTATACATTAATAGTCACATTTACATTGAACATATTACTGCATAAATCAAACATTTTTATAGGATCGCTCAGATAGCTGCTGTTTTGATCTCACAGATCCAGTTCTAAAAAAAGCTAATACATATTCACTTGCTGCCTACAGTAAGTAATTTTTTTACGAAACAAAACACAGGAAAAACAATTTTCTTATCATTCTTGAAAAAAGATGCAACACATGAATTCAATAGGGATAGTATTGGGAAGGCAGCAGATGGATCCCGAAAGTTCACTATAATCTAGAATATGATATTTTATGGACAGATACACTATAGCTTGAAAAAGGACATCATTTATTAAATGGTCAATGAGTTTTCAGAAGACTTTTGTCATATGTGGGGGTCTGAGTGCTGAGACCCCTACTGATTGCTTAAACGAGGAGAGAGAAGTGCTCACACATCATGGTCACTCTCCTTGCTGAAGGAGATAGGCTCAACAGAAAGTCTACAGTCCTGTCTCACTTCCATCTTCTGCAGTGAGGAGTGCAATATGTCTAGCGTCCGGTTGGGGTCTGAGCACTCAGACCCCCACCAATCAAAACTTTTGATATGTCTCTATGACATATCAAAGTTTGCTGAAAACTCAGTTACCCTTTAAATTCACATATAGTGAACTTTCTGGATCCGTCTGCTGCCTTATGTCTTCTTGCTTTGGACCATACATGGTTGATATAGACTTATCCCGTTGGTAGGCTGGCAATGACTATAACATTGGATTGGCTTCCTTTTACTTGGAGCGCCGTTTACTTTGTTTATTGTAGCTCATCAATATTTTATTGGTTGAGGTTCGACTCCTGACAGCTTCAAAGGGGCTGCAGTGCTCAGACAGCGCTCAGACAAGTGCTTTTCATATACCAAGCATAGCAGCGCGCATTATATAGCAGCTAAGCTTGGTATTGAAGCCCAATGCCATTCACTTAAATAGGCTGAGCTGATGCGACCGATGTAACATCACAGGCCAAAGAAGAGGTTGCAGCACTCGCCCTAGTGCCATAGTCCCTTCCTCTTGTGATAGCTGCAGACAGATTTTTATCACTGAACTTAAAGGAGAATTCCTATCTCAGATATTTATGGCTTTTTCATGTGATATCGTTTTTGAAGCCAAAACAAAGAAGGGATAGAAAAGGGTGAGATATTATACAGAAAAGATTCTACTTATCTCATATTATTCACTCCTAGTTCTGGGCTAAAAGCAACTAGCAAAATGGAAACTGCATTATAATGAGGGAAAATACCCTGATGAAACCTTGTCTAAATCAAATAGAAAATAAAGAATATACACTAAAAAAGAACCAGGCTTCTCTGAGGGTAGTAGAATGGAGTGGGCAGGCAGAACCATGACTTCAACTTTCTGTACACTCCTCAGTTTCCCAGTATGTGTGCGTCAATCGCTCCCAGGCAACACAGAATGCAAAGTGCTTGTTTTTTACAAAGGTCGGGCCATCTTAATAGAACAGGAGAGTAGATATAAAGCTGCATGAGCCGTCACCAGCTGAAATCTGTAGTGCTTCTGAGTGCATGGAGTGTGGTGGATATTTTTTTATGATGGATCAGGTTTTTAAGAAAGATTTTGAAAGGGCTGAATGCAGAAGAGTTAGATTAGGAGATTTAAGAGGCCAGTCTAAAGAGATGTGCTTTTAGGGAGTGAGTAAAACTGTAGGAGTTGGAAATTCATTCAATTGCTTGGGGTAGAGCATTCCACAGAACTGGTGCTGCTTGGGAGAAGTCTTGAAGACGAGAATGAGAGTTTTTGATTATGGTGGATGTTAGAGGTAAATCAATTGGCCGAATAGACAGCATGGGCAAGAAGGTAGACAGAAATGAGAAAGGAGATGTAGGTGGGTGCAGCACTGTAGAGAACTTTGTGGGTGAGAATGAGTAGTTTAAATTCAATTATATACTGTATGGGCAACCAGTGCAATGACTTACATAGGGTGGAGGCATCGGAGTGGTGATTAGACAGATGGATTAGTCTTGGATGTTGCATTCAGATCAGATTATATAGGGGGGCCCAATTAGTAATAAGTTATAGTAATCAAGATGAGAATGGATCAAGGCAGTAATGAGACTTTTGTGATTCTACGTTAAGAAAGGGGTGAATTCTAGACACGTGTTTGAGGTGTGGGGGGAAAGATCAGTGCCAATCAAGACACCAAGACATCAGGCTTGCTGCCCAGGAGTTATGGTAGTACTACAATAAAAGGAGGAAATATCAGGTTTATGTAGGTAATTTGGTGGAGAAAACACAAGTAGTTCCATTTTTAAAAGATTTTGTTTCAGATATAGAGAGAACATGATGTTAGAGACAGCAGTCAGACAGTCACTGGTGTTCTGTAGTACTGAGAGGTGATGTCATGGGATGAATTGTATATTTGAATATCAGCACAGAAATTGTACTTAAAACCAAATCTACTGATAGTCTTCATTAGAGATGAGCAAAGTTTTGAAAAATTTGATTCGGCTGCTTCACTAAACTTTGACAAGAAATGTGATTCGCTTCGAATTACTTCATCACAAATTACTTTCTATTGTATGGAGCGGACGCAAAGACTGGTAATGACGATGGCGCAAACCCCTCATCATTTAACCCCTCAGATGCCGCGTTCAACACTGATCACGGCATCTGTGCCTCACATTCTGCCTTTCTGGGGTTAATCAGTGGTTTAAAAAAAAAGAAACAAAAAATACTTGCAGAGAGGCTATCCGCTCCCATCTTGATTGAAGAAAACCCATCAGAGGACCTGCAGCGAGTGTGATCACATCAACTTGTGATAACGCTGGGTACGCGCAATGATTTCATCACTGAAGGAGAGAGTTAAAGGGGTATTCTCATCTTAGACAATGGGGGCATATCGCTAGGATATGCCCCCATTGTCCTATAGGTGCGGGTCCCACCGCTGGGACCCGCACCTATATCCAGAACGGAGCTGGGAGCGCTGCGCCTGGAGGACCCCAGGTTTCCGGGGGTCCGGCCACCACCAGGCGCAGCTCCCCGCGCCGCTCATAGAAATGAATGGGAGCCGGGGCGTGCATGCGCGGTGCGCTCCCATTCATTTCTATGGAGCCGACGGAAGTAGCCGAGCCAGTGCTCGGCTATTTTCGGCGGCCCCATAGAAATGAATGGAGGGCGGCTGCGCATGCGCAGTGCGCCCTCATTCACTTCAGGGGCTCCGTTCTGGAAATAGGTGCGGGTCCCAGCGGTGGGACCCGCACCTATAAGACAATGGGGGCATATCCTAGCGATATGCCCCCATTGTCTAAAATGAGAATAACCCTTTAACAGAGTGGATGAAGCAAGAGTACACCAGGCGCTCCAGGAGTTACAGAGATGAAGCGGTGATTAGAGACAAGTCTGTATTTAGTTGCACAGAATGGGTTAAGAGATGGTTTCTTTAGTAATGGGTTTATGACAGAGT
Source organism: Rhinella marina (assembly GCA_900303285.1). NCBI lineage: Eukaryota > Metazoa > Chordata > Amphibia > Anura > Bufonidae > Rhinella > Rhinella marina. Next base: position 65,058 of record ONZH01005377.1, on the reverse strand, counting down.
GGTTTAAAGGGGAAGGAAAGATACCATAAAAGACAGAGGGGTCAAAAATGTTAGGTGAGTGGTGACAACCACCGAGAGAGACTGGAGGAAGTGTTAAGGAATAGGTTCACTAATGCAGGTGAGAAGTGAGGATCCTGGAGACTTCTTCTTCTTCAGTGATTGGGTCAAATGTAGAAAGTGAACCAAAGAAGGTATGGGAGGGAAATGGAGGGATTACATTTGGAGGTTGGTAGATAATTCTACGTTGGATGTTTTCAGTTTTCTCTTTGAAGTAGGTGGCCAGATCTTCAGCACAGAGGTCTGTAATAGACGCATGCACCAAATTTTTAAGTAAAAAAAATAAATAAATAAATAAATAATCATAAGGCGCCCTAAACCTCAATCCCTTTATACAACTTCTATTTTGGAAAAAGAAAAAAAAAAGGTGCTTCATAAATATGGAGCTTATTCTGAACTGCATATGTCTGAATGTATTTACACCAGACAACTGGGATAAATACACTCAAAAATATTCCCTGTAGAACTCGAAATCAGTGCTACCCTTTAGATAATACATTACAATACTGGCTTTCTGAAGCCACCACTAGGGGGATCTCATTGTATAGAAATGTATTCAGTTACCAGTGACCAAAAATGGAAGGTGAAATAAGCTTTCAGCATTGGCAGCATGAAAATCTAGTGTTCTCACGACTTGAAGAGAAAGAGTTCAGCACTGGGCCCCCCTCACCCAGGACCTGTAGAAGTGGCAGGGTCTGTATTGAAGGTACCCCACTAACAATGATAGCACAGTTAGTACCTAGCTGAAATTTAACGATTCTCTGATATTTAGTGGATTTTCCATTTTAAGCCAAATCTTGCAACAGTTGTTTAACGTGGCGAGACCCGTCTTCTCCCTGACAGCATTTGTCTATTTCATTCTAGTCTGCGTGAGAATTTCAGACGTTTAGCTCTCTCTCTCTCTCTCTCTCTCTCTATATATATATATATATATATATATATAGAGAGAGAGAGAGAGAGAGAGAGACAGAAGATGTCCCCTTCATCTGAATGGGGCCTTCAAAATACATGTACAGGCTGCAGAAACCACCCCATTCAGATGAATTGAATTGATTCTGATTGTAGACATTATTGCCCTAAATCTTTCATGTGTGACATCAGCAGAGAGCCAGCACTTAAATTCACAATCTGGTGTCTTCATATGGTTAACAATAATCATTAGCTCTGCTGTTTCGACATCTTGTTCTTATTATCTTTTACAGAACAGATTGTTTGTAGAAGATCACAGCTACTAAACATGAATGCTACTGGCAACTGCCACAAACGGCACGTTTCCTACCTTCTGTTTCTGAATATGGTAACCTTCATGGGATTAAGCAACACAGCATAGCGCCGGCTGTGCCGTAAGTAAATGCAGACATTTAACTTTTGTAGGACAAAAGTGGGTCTATGTATTGCAAAACTCAAAGGGCTTGATCAAGAAAATATAGGCCAAGGGGCTAAACGTCTCCAAACAATAATAGAACCATTTACCTGTCAAGTCCCCCGCCACTCCAGATCTGTTTTTCCATTGGTCTTAAAGGGAATCTGTCATCAACTTTATGCTGACTTCACTGAGGGCAGCATAAAATACTGACAGAAATGCTGATTTCAGCAGTGTGTCACTCATGAGCTAAAAATAAGTGGTTGCTGAGAACCAACATCATAATCATTGCAGCTCAGGCCTTGAAAAGAGTCAAATCTACCTGAGAAGAGTCATGGTTATTTATAATCTCCTGCTCTCCCGCCCATCTGCTGATGTTTGACAGTTCTCTCCTAGAAAGAAAGGGAGAAAACTAAGTAGAAGACTGTCAATCATCTTCTACTTAGGTGGGCAGGGAGAGCAGGAATTCATGAATAACCAGGACTCTTCCTAGGTGGCCGGGACTCTTTTCCAGGCCTAGTCTGCAAGGATTGTGATGTTGGTTCTCGGCAACCACTTACTTTTAACTTTTAAATGACAGACCGCTGAAATCAACTCACCTATGTCTACTTTATGCTGCCGTCAGTATGGGTAGCATAAAGTTGATGACAGGTTCCCTTTAAAGGGCATCTGTCAGCAGATTTGTACCTATGAAACTAGTTGACCAGAAAAATGTTTTAATCTATGCAATTGAGCCTCTAGGAACAACGGGGGCCTTGCCGTTATGCTTAGAAGCTCAGCTCTCTCTGCAACTGCTACACCCTCTCTCCACTTTAATTGACAGGGCCAGGCAGTGAAAACATCATAACACCTGGCTCTGTCAATTGACCTGCATAGATAGCAGCTGTTGCAGAGAAAGCAGAACTTCTAAGTGTAATGGCACAATGCAGCAATGCAGGCACATGTGAACATGGGATCAACACATTTGCCTTCAGCTGCCAAGTGCACATGTAGCAGGTCAGCCAGTTTCATAGGTACAGATCTGCTGACAGATGCCCTTTAAGGTGGCCAAACACATAAGATAGAAGTTGATTGATGGTTGAACGGTAGTTGAACAAACAATTATCTAGTGAACAGTCGCTTCCCAGGCCACACACAATTTCCTCCATGTTGATAGTTGCAGTTGTTAAAACTGGTCAAACATGAAATCGGGAGATGGATGAATGTTCTTTCTGAGAACATTCCTTCAAGAAAAAGATTGATCATCCACATACTGGACCATCTTTCTTCAAATGAAAGGTCTTTTGTCCGACTATCAGAGGAAAATTTCAAATATGTCTGACTTCTTTCAGACAATGATGGTCCGAGCAAAAACTATTGTTTGTTGTTCAATTTCACCCAACAAACTAATGTTTTGGTTGGAATCATCTGTTTTGATCAACTTTTGACTAATATGTATGGCCACCTATGTCACATCACCACATGACCACTGCAGCCAATCACTGGACTCAGCACACAGTTGTATCCAGAGACCAATAGGCCCCATTGACTTATAATGAAGTCCATAAGGGTTCTATCAGGTTCCCATATTGTTTTCAAGAATAATGCTGCATGATGCCCCTAACAGAAGGGCCAAATAGCAGAGTGAACATAGCTCTAATATTATAGATATGCTGCTTGTTGTTGTGTTATTATATTATTGATCCTTTTCTCTATATTCACAAAGAAAGGTAAAGACTAAGAATTGAATCTGGACAATAAATCCCACGGGTCAATTGCCCCATCCACTACATAAGGTTTGTCTGTGTACCTGTATTTAAAAAAGTTAGTCTGTTACTCATCGTAAGCCTCTTGCCCACCTCCCTACATTGGCACAGTTGGTTTGGGCGAGTATGTGCTCTAAATAGAGTGAAAACCCCCGTTGGACACCTCTGGCAACATCTTATCTCCTTGAGAACAAGAGAATCGGGCATAAAATCCGAATAAATCTGATCAAACTCTCATCCAACATACGCCACCGGAGGACATTTGGGACACCCCCATACACATTAGATGGTGACCAGTCAATGATCTAACAAGTATGACTAGCTTTAGACTATAAAGGTCACCCTATAATGGACCTCTGAAGATAGAGTTAATTCAGAAGCATGCTTGCTGTCTGTATATAAAAACCAATAGAAAACCCGAGGCATACACTTCATCTCATTAAGCTCCTGCAAGGTTACACAATCTAAATTTATTCCAAATTCTTGTTTGTTAATGTTTTATCAATATCTACGTGAACACTGGGCCAAACACAGTGAGAAAGGAAAGTGGATACAAATCATTTAATAGTGTCATGTGCCTCCTTAGAATGTCAAGGATGATTTCCATAATAATTATTCCGATAACTGACAAACAGAACACAGCAAGAGCCTTCCCGGCTGCCGAAACAATCATGCATTTGTGCTTCCAGCTGGGATAAGGATTAGTGAAATATCTAGAAGAAAAACGGCAAGAAATGAAACTCTTCTGTACAAGTGGACCAGCCACAGTCCTGGAGGAGCTGATCTCTGCAGATGAGGATGTAAAAGGTTTGGCAGGCAAAATACCAAAAAGGAAAGACTACAGAAAGTATAAATTTGAGTCACAGAAGAAAGTACATAGCAGTTGGATTATGTGATGTGTGAAAACTCTTCATTTTTTTTACAGGATTCTCCTCGGTGTGACTCAAGTATTGCATCCAATCTACACTCATAAAAGTGATTTCAAGTTCTTCAGTATGTATGACTGAACCTCAGAATAGGCCATCATCATTTGATCAGTTGGTGTCCGTCTCCTAGCTGACCTGTGGTCACTCGTGATGGTTGCATAGGCACAGAGCCATCCATATGGTTTCGGCTGTTCCTGGTACTGAAACTTACTGCAGCCCAGTCTCATTCACAGCCACAACCGTATGTAAGGAATGGCGCTTGTGTAACCAATGAAGCCATGCAGCCCAGATATTCACTTGAATGGAAGAGGTCCTGAGGATAGACCATCAATATGAAAGTTCTGGAAGACCCCCGCCCCTTTAAAAGGGTTACCATCATTAGTATATGCCATCCATGTCAGATAGGTGTTGGTCCCAAGTCTTGAACCTGCTCCTATCTCTGTCCCCAAAGACCAGGAGAGCACACTGCTGCGCATGAGGAGTTCTGTTACAAGAATAACTGAGCAAGCGCTATTTTCAGAAGTTCCATAGCGTTGAAAGGAGAGTGCACTTTTCAAGTGTGGCCACCGCTCCATTAGGAATACCGGATACAGCATATCCTATAGTGGTGAATGGAGGGTGGCTACACATGTGAGGCTGTTCAACGATCACTGTGGGGACTCCATTCTGGAGATAGGAGCAGGTGCCAGATATGGGACCCATACCTATCTAACATTAATTGCATTTCCTAGCGCTATGCCATCAATATCTGAGATGGGCCAACCCCTTTAAGTATTCATTTATTACCACCAAGTAAGAGCAGTTATCTCCCTGGAGAACTAAAGTGAGAAATTACAGAATTTTTTTTAGGCAGGTGGGTAAGTTCCTGCCCTTTGAATAGACACTATACACACTAGTTGAAGCTTACTGTAGTCTGTTTACACATTGAACTCAGTAAAAACACAGTAAGCAGCAAGCTCCCTCTAGTGGTGACTGCGGGTAGCAAGAATGTTTTAATTGTTTCATTTTATTACTCTACAGTGGACATTTAAAAAACTTGGCACTTTATATGCCAGTCTTCATCTGTGGTCTTCTGGTGTCAATTATTAAGAGGAGCACAATGCAGATTTCAAATCCACAGTATGTCAATTCTTTCTGTGGGCTTCAACCTGCAAATCCACATGTAAAACCTGCTAATTATGCTTCAGATATGTCACAGAATTTGCGGTGAAATCCACCATGGATTTTTTGGGGATTTATCCTTAAAGGGGTTGTCCAGCTTCAACCACAATTTTATCTAGAACATGGATAGCACTGTACCTAAACAAAAGGCACTCAACTGTTTTCCACTGCTTCATTCAAGCTCCAAAACGCCTTCTTTTTCCTGGCATGTGAACTTCTGAAGGGGTGACGTGTGCCGCTATGGACAGTTGCGCCTCAGTAGTGACATATCCCCAGCAGGTGACTCGAGTGCTGTGTGTATATTCACTCTTCTAACAGAAAATGAAGATGAGCTGCACACACTGACCATAGCTGATCCTATTGGCACATTGTCACTAAGACTGGGTTCACATCACGTTTTTTTTTATATACGTTAATGTATACGTTAAACTGATGCCTCAGACTGATGCCATACAGTGGCAACCGTTTATCATAGAGTTCCATTGTATACGTAGTGTACAGGAGACAAGAACGTGGTGTGCTGTTTTTTTAATCTTTTCAATCTTGTCAAACAGAGGCATAAAACGTGATGTGAACCCAGTCTAAAATACAGACAAGTAGACAATAGTTTATAAAGAATGCATAGCAGACAAGCTCCATGTAATAACTTACATGTCATTTTCATACCTCAGCTGCACATCCGCTTTAACATTCTCTTTATAACATGTTCTCACTCCCAGAGACTTTCAGGAGAGAAAATTGACTTGTGTCTATGTCATGTGCCCATCAAGAGACGCCCACTGTACTTCCCCCTTTTGTTTTAAATAACCTCTCTTCCCAATAATTACTGTATGCAGGAAATAATAAAGCTGACAAAATTGACATGAAGAACCTTGATTTAGAGGCACGTATTTAACACGGAAATTTGAGTGCGGGGAATTATGGTACTGGAAATCTGAGATTAATTGAAAATGGAATAAATTTTGTATTTCCTTGTGATCAGGGGTAGTAAAGTCAATCTCAGAAACATAGTTTGGGAAGAAAAAAGGGATTTTTTAGGATTTCATTCCCTTTACCGTATATTTCCATGCATATCTCACTGCATTGCTGAAGTCTTGAAGGGAACCTATCAACATGAAAATGCAGTGTAATATGCCAACATGATGTTATAGAGCAGGATGAACTGAGCAGAGTGATATATAGTTTTATAGGAAAAAGATTCTGTAAAACGTATAATTTACTCATTAATATTCCTGCTCCTTCAGGGCTTTGAAGTCAGGGAGGCTGTCCCTGCCTATTTACACGGCCCCTCCTATGTAACGGCGCGTAACTGGGCGACAACTGGCTATATCGGACAGCGCTCAGGGGGCCCCGCCTGCTCGTTAACTAAGGGGGTTGGGGAGGACGCCGGCTGCGCATAGACTGACAGCGCGCCGGGTCCTCCACGCTCTCGTTACCCTGCAGCGGAAGTCCGGCGGCGCAGCACAGGGGAAGCGCGCCGCCGGCTTCCCATGACAATATCATTTTTTGCAGCTCCTCCTGCTCTATAACTTGTTGCCTTCAGCTCAAGCACCATGATAATGTGTCAGGTTCACTTTAAAGGGTTGTGTCATCTCAGAAGTTGGTGGCATATATCACTAGGGTATGCCATCAATTTCAGATAGTTGTGCTTCCTAACTCTGGGACTTACTTCGATCTAGAGAACAGGGCCCCCAAAGTGAAGGAGCACACTGCATTCATTTCTGCATTCCATATGAATGGAGAGCGCACCACGCAACTGCAGGCACTGCACCATTCACTTCCATGGGAATGCCAGAAGTGCTCAGAACTCCCATAAAAATTAATGGAGGTTGGCCTCACATGCGCAGGTACTCTATGTTCACTTCAGGGGTCCAATTGTGGAGGTGGTACCAGAGATGGGACTCGCACCTATCTGACATTGGTAGCACTTCTTTGACTCTTACTTACCATATGAACAAAGGCCTGCATTAATTAATCAGTTTATGCTAAGTTTTGGCATAAGAAACGCCAGTCTTACAGTTTCCGCAGAGTGTTCTGAGGTCTCTTCAGGTCTTTAGGCTTCTCTGTGGTTGTATCCAACTGTCTTGTAGCTATTTATCCACTTACTTTTTAACCTTCAACTTTTCAAAGTATAATTGTCCTCTTCACTGAGCTGGGTCGACTGATAAATCCAGAATAAGATAAAACATCAAGTAGAAGATTAGGCTCAAGTAGGTCAAGAATCCACTCCTTTAAGTTTCTTGGCAGAAATATCTTTGGCTTCTTTACTATTATTTATTGTCCAGCTCTCATACCAGTAAAATGTCACAGCAACTAAAATGGCCTGTACAAAATATACCGTATTATTTTAGTACTTTATTACACCAAAAATAGAGATGGAGATTGAATGTTATAAAAATGAAAACTGGATTTGCACTTTCTGATTTCCAATGTTTATTGAGCAAAAATGCAAATATCTTGCAACAAATCACAATGCTAAGAACAATGCATGGTTTATTTACAGCATTAGTTTACACTGTCCCCATTATTGATGGCAAATTGCTCAAAATTTGATTCGGGCTCAACTTCAGATAATCGGTCAACCAATATTTTTCGAGACTGAATCGATTCTACCAGAATTAGTTCTTCAAAATTCAGGTTCATCTCAAGAGAATCGGTTGACCGATGTGATTTGAGTCCAGATCGATTCTACCAGAATTAGAAGTGCTTCAATAGGCCTGAAAATTTGTGTAGGACACTCTGAAGTCTCCAAGAATATTTTTTCTCTCTTGTCTTTCATTTTTTAAATAATTTTTTATTAGTTTTTTTTCTCTCTCTCTCCCTCTCTCTCTAAAATTTGCCCCAATCAAAGCACCAAAAATTCTGACTCAGATTAACCTCAAATTTTTACAAAATTTGGGTCAAATCCAAATCTCTAGTCTCTATCAACTTTGGTTACATGAGGCAGGAGCTTTTGGGTATGTTAAAGGGGTATTCTCATCTTAGACAATGGGGGCATATCGCTAGGATATGCCCCCATTGTCTTATAGGTGCGGGTCCCACCGCTGGGACCCGCACCTATAGCCAGAACGGAGCGGGGAGCGCTGCGCCTGGAGGACCCCAGGTTTCCGGGGGTCCGGCCACCACCAGGCGCAGCTCCCCGCGCCGCTCATAGGAATGAATGGGAGCCGGGCCGTGCATGTGCGGTCGGCTCCCATTCATTTCTATGGAGCCGACGGAAGTAGCCGAGCCAGCGCTCGGCTATTTTCGGCGGCCCCATAGAAATGAATGGAGGGTGGCTGCGCATGCGCAGTGCGCCCTCATTCACTTCGGGGGCTCCGTTCTCGATATAGGTGCGGGTCCCAGCGGTGGGACCCGCACCTATAAGACAATGGGGGCATATCCTAGCGATATGCCCCCATTGTCTAAAATGAGAATAACCCTTTAAGATAGAGGAATTTATCTCTGCGCTGTACTGCAGGTTCTGCCATGGGTTCTCATGCGAACCAGCTTTGACCATGTTGTAGCCTCACCTCAAGGGTAGAGATAAGTGAAGTTTTGAAAAATGAGGTCAAAACTACTTCAGAAATTTGATTTAAGAATTCCGTCATCATTAATTACTTTTCATTGTATGAACCCCTCAGATTTACCTCTCAGATGCCGTGTTCAACGCTGATCGCAGCATCTGAGACTCACATTTATCTCCTCAGGGGTTAAAGTGGTTGTCCGGTCCCAAAATCATAATTCTTTTTATGTGCTCCTAACACCCCACACCATCCATACATAGGCCCCCAATACCTGTTTTTCATGTCTGAGCTTTCCTTCCCCCCTGGAAGACCTCACATTATCCTGGCAGATCTGTTTACTTTCTCCCCTTCTTGTTTTGTTGAATACATAACTTTATTGATACACAAGCCTGACTGCACTTCACAGAGTTGACTCACAGGCTGACCACGCCCCCACACCGCTCTGTCTGCAGCAGCTACACCCATTATAACTCCTGTGTCCATCCTTCTACACCCAGACATGAATCTCCTTCTCACTCAGTGTCCAAATCTCATCAATGACAGTCCACAGACTCTTCCCTCACATGTGTAACTAATCCTATCCTTTGTGATGCAGTCTGCTGAGCTGTGTATCTAATCCCATCATTCACAGTCCACAGCCTCCTCCCTCACCATCTCCAGAGTGTAATAAGCAGCTGGAATCAGCAAGCGTATCCAATCTGTATCTAATCCTATCCAGTATGTGTACCTGATATACATCCTGTTGTGTGCGATACAGCCTGCTGAACTGTGTATCTAAACCCTCATGCACATGACCGTATCCATTTTGCAATCCACATTTTTTGCAGTCCCATTGAGTTCTATGAATTTGAGGACCAGAATAGGACATGTTCTGTCTTTATTGGAACTGACACATGGATGTGGGAAACACACTGATGATGTCCCTGTGCTTTCCACATCCATATGTCAGTTCTGCAAAAGATAGAACATGTCCTATTCTGGCCCTCATAATGCAGATCTAAACCCATAGAACTCAATGGGACTGCAAAAAAATGATCACACACAGACAGTATCCTTATTTAGTGGATCCGCGACTTGCAGGCCGCAAAACAGATACGGTTCTGTGCATGATCCCTATCACTCATACTGAGCGTCCATAACAGTGCCACCCACAGTGCCTCCATAACAGTGACATCCACAGCGCCTCCATAACAGTACTATTCACGGTGCCCCCATAACAGTGACATCCACAGTGCCCCCATAACAGGGACATCCAGTACCCCTAGTACCATCCATTGCCCCTTGTGCCATCCAGTTCCCCCATTGTCCCATTCATTGCCCCCTTGTGCCATCCAGTGCCCCATGTTTGTCATCCAGTGCCCTCATGGTGCCATCCAGTGCCCCATGTTTGCCATCCAGTGCCCCTTGTACTGTCCAGTGCCTCCTTTATGCCATTCAGTGCCCCCGTTATGCCATCCAGTGCCCCCATTGTGCCATCTTGTGCCATCCAGTGCCCCCTTTGTGCCATCCAGTTCCCTCTTTGTGCCATCCAGTTCCTTCTTTGTGCCATCCAGTGCACCCCTTTTGCCATCCAGTGCCCCCTTTGTGCCATCCAGTGCCCCCAGTGTGCAATCCAGTGCTCCCTTGTGCCATCCAGTGCCCTCTTTGTGCCATGCAGTGCCCTCATTGCGCCATGCAGTGTCCCCCTGTTTGCCATCCAGTGCCCCTTTTGTGTCTGCCAGTGCCCCCTGTTTGCCATTCAAAGTGCACTCATTGACATGCACAACCTCTGTAGCTGATCGCTATGTTGTCACTCCTGCACAACGCTTACATGGTTCTGTGCAGGAGTCAGTACAGGATTCACATAGAAGCCTGTACTATGCAGAGACAGACGGCTGTCTCGCACATGCGCACTAGCGTTCAGCCTAGTGCGCTGTGAAGACTGCCGGCCGGCGCTTTCTCCAGTAGGAGGCGGTGACGTCACTCGTGACGATCCGTCTCCTGCTGGAGAAAGGAAGAGAAGACAGGAAGACAAGAAGTCGGACTTCGGCTGGAAGATAGAAAATCCATCTGGAGGGACCACGTGACCGGGAGGTAGATCTTTGAACTGGCTGCACTGTGGAAGGTAAGTACAAGACCACTAACCTTCCCTCCACAGGTTAGATTTATACAGTAATTATTAGGTTATGGCCAGAGAACCCCTTTAATTTGGCGTTAAAAAAATAAATATACTCACCTCATCCACTTGATCACGGAGAGGCTGTCCCCACCAGCCTTGCTACAGGGGAAATGTCCGTAATACGGACAATAATAGGACATGTTCTAGAATGGACATACGGACATATACAGAAACAGAATGCACAGAGTCATTTCTGTTTTTTTTTTGTTTTTTTTGCGGGACTATTGAAATAAATGGTTCCATATACAGGCCACAAAAAAAAAGGAACGGGCAAGGAAACAAAATACCTTTGTGTGCATGAACCCTTACAGTTTAAGAGCACATTTAGACGACCATAGTGTTTTGCAGTTCTGGAAATTGCGGATGCAGGCCCGTGTGCGTTCCTCAATTTGCGGACCGCACATGGCCGGCACTATCATAGAAAATCTTTTTTTTTGCAAAGCTGGAACTACACTTTTGCGGCCCCGTTGAAATGACAGCCGTGTTAATGGGCCCTAAGGCTTAGTGGCTGGTTGATTTTAGTATTTTTTCACATATGGTTTCATAGAAAAAATTTTTAAAAAATAACCAACAATTCAAAAAAGATATATTTAATATGAAAACGTGATTAAAACAATGGGTCATTTTCTGTTGAGTAGCTTTCTTTTATAGAGTGTGCATTCTGGATCTTATGGGGGAACTATCACTGGCTTTTTAAGGTTGCTGCCTCTCAGGGAGGCAATATGGTGGGTGTTTATGGGGCACTGTGACTGGCTCTTTTTTAAGGCCTGAATCTTTTGTACCTCTTTGATTACATTCAAAAGGCCTTAACTGATTTAAATTCTAGATTCATACTATCATATGTCATACCCATGCAATACAATAAATATAGCTCAATTTTATTAGTATAAAAAAGGCACTGGGGCAATAAAAAATCTGCAGAGGAAAGCAACATTGATACTTAAAGAAGAACTCCCACAAAAATGTTGATTCTCTGACCTGTTAGAAAGGTGCATATAATCTGTAGTGATTGTCATTTTCTTATCAGTGACTGTTTCTGTGAGTAAAAACCTCTCTTCTTATTGTAGCTGGGTCATGTGACCAACTCCCTGACCTCCAACTGACCCAGGACAGAAAGCCAGTAACTGCTCTATTCATTCCTATGGGAGCCTCACTTTCAGTCTCATAGGAATACATAGAGAATTAGACTTCCTGTCCACACATAAGGGTAAATGCACACGATCAGGATTTATCTGCGGACAATCCGCACTGAAATCCGCAGGTGTTCTCAGTGAAATTTGTGCGGTAAATCCGCACCAATTGGTGCGGATTTGCGTGCGGATTTGCGTGCGGATTTGCGTGTGGATTTTTTTTTCAAGTGAATGGAGAAAATCCTCATGAAATCCGGACAGGAAAAATAAAATAAATCGACATGCTGTGGATTGTAAAATCCGCACCGCAGGTCAAAATCCACACTAAAAAATCTGCATCATGTGCATTGAGAATTTCAAATTGTCATAGAATATAATGTACATGATCTACGGACCGGATTTTCCGCACGCAAATCCGCTCGTAAAATCCGCACGTAATCCTGATGGTGTGCATTTACCCTTAGTCTATGTGTGAGTTGGTGGGTCTAATTGCTGGTCACATGACACAGATAAGAAACTTCAGGATGATATAAGTCAAGAATTCAGACACTGGTAAGAAAATGACATTCACTACAGATTACATCATGTACATTTCTAGCAGGACATGGAATACAATTTTTGTCGGGAGTTCTTCTTTAATGATGACCTGTAACCTTCATCACAGTTCTGGATCATTTATACTTATGACTCTATGTTGTGCCATTCCCGTATTATTGCTGTTAGAAGTTTAACAATAAATTGCCGATCGAGTGTTACCGATTGGAGTCGTCTCCCAAAACAGTCTAACACAGTTTGATCATTGCTGGTAATGGCATCTGTGTAGGGACATACTCCACTGACATGGGGAATAGAAAACCCATCTGTTAATTTATTTCAAAATTTATAATAGGAATAACAGAGGAATAGCACAACAAACAGTTATAAAGAAAGAGGCTCCAAAAATAGGTACTAAAACTGACATGTCAGGAGAGGAGACAGGTCTTCTTTAAACAATAGTATGTGAGGAAATAAAAAAGGGTAGAAACTAGTGGAACTGATGGGGTTTTGCAGTTTTCGGATGTCAGCACTATAGAGTGACTTTGTCTGATTAAAGGTAAATAATTTCCATTTCCTCGCAGCTGTGAACTCTTATATTCAGGTGTAATTCAGCATGGTTGATTCGTTTTATTTCACATGCATTTATTATAACAGTGCAGGCTTAATAATATATCTTGTTAAATTATAGACACCTTCATAAATCGGCTAGAAAAGGATAAAATATAGCTTCTGACTTTGGCGGTATTTAAAGGAAAAACTGCATAGCGCTGTTCACGGGTTATAATGTGCGTTAAAGATGTGTGCGACAAGACCACTCTGATGTATTAAAGGAGTTTTGCCACAATTGCCATTTATTCACAGGATGGGTCATATGTGATACCCAGGGGCCCCACTGGTGGAACCTCCATAATCACTAGAGTGAAGATCTCGAGCCCATAGAGTGGTGGTTGAGCATGCCCACTAAGCCATTCCTACCTTACACATGAGATGACTGTTACCTTACCATCTTAAAGGGGCTGTCTCTACATTTTTTCAAATCAGCACTTGAAGCTGAATACTTTTGCAGTTCTAGTATTATTTTTTACATAGCCAAGACGGATTTGTCTTGAACTCCATTGAAAATCAATGGAGGACGGATCCGTTTTCTATTGTGTCAGACAAAACGGATCCGTCCCCATTGACTTACATTGTGAGTCATGACGGATCCGTTTGCATCAGTTTCTTCATGCGGACACCAAAACGCAGCAAGCAGCGTTTTAGTGTCCCCCTCAAAAAACGGAATGGACACTGAACTGAAGCAAAACTGATGCATTCTGAACGGATCCTTTTCCATTCAGAATGCATTAGGACAAAACTGATCAGTTCAGGACCGTTTGTGAGAGCCTGTGACGGATCTCACAAACGGATCCTGCAAACGCAAGTGTGAAAGTAACCTTATAAAAGCAATGACTGGGGAAATCTCTGGATCCATGTGAGGTGCAGGGCTGGTTCTAGATTTGTTAAAAATAGATTGTCATGTGCTATATCAGTGGTCCCCAACCTTTTTTGCACCAAGGACCGGTTTCTCACTAGACAATTTCCCCAGGGCCAGGCGCTGACTGATTCACGCAAGGTGCATGTTAAAATATATAAATAACATAAAATGCCCCTATACAGAGCCCCTATACAGAACCCTCCTTACAAAATACCCCTTCTTTCTGGCCTCAGTAGATGCCCCCACAGTGCCCCCAATAATGTGCCAGTAAGAAGTGCCCCCATAGTGCCCCCAATAATGTACGAGTAAGAAGTGTCCCCATAAATGCCCCCACAGTGCCCCCCATTATGTACTAATAAGAAGTGCCCCATAGATGCCCCTACAGTGCCCCCTAATAATGTACTAGTAAGAAGTGCCCCCATAGATGCCCCCACAGTGCCCCCAATAATGTACCAATAAGAAGTGCCCCCACAGTGCCCCCAATAATACACCAGTAAGAAGTGCCCCCATAGATGCCCCCCAATAATGTACCAATAAGAAGTGCCCCCAGAGATGCCCCCACAGTGCCCCCCAATAATATGCCAATAACAAGTGCCCCCATAGATGCCCCCACAGTGCCCCCCATATCATGTGCCAGTAAGAAGTGCCCCTCTCGTGTATTGTACAAAATAAACACTTATACTTACCTCCATTAGGCTGGCAGCTATGCGATGCAGGCCTCTTCCGGCCTGTGTCCTGCGCTGTACGGCTCAGGCGGTGCGATGACATCATCACGTCGCCTGAGCCGGCCTCTGATAGGCTGCAGGCCTAGTGCCTGTAGCCTATCAGAGGAACGGACAGGGGAGACGCCTCTCCCTCCTCTGCCCCACAGCACAGGCACAGCCACAATGGAAGCGCTCATCTCCCTGTCCCCTGCCACTGCTCCCCACTGGTGACCGGGTCCCTGATTGCTGCAGCACAGCAAACATCCATTCAGGGCTTGATCCTGGGCTGCGGACCGGTGGTTGGGGACCGCTGTGCTATATGATGTCTAATTTTTATTTTTTACATGAATTATGGGATAACCCCTTTAAGTGCCTGTTCAAACAACCTAAGGATCTTTTCTATTTATTTCTCATCTATATTCAGTTTTTCACATAGTAAAATTTCCAGTACCGGTTTCTGCTTATTTTTTTCCACCGTGACTGAGAAACATTTTACTTTCCATCTATGAAAAAGCGTTTGATGACCTTGAAAATGTGCGTGGAAGTGAATTGGCAGACTTCACCTCCTGAAGCTCCTTAGAACGGAAATTCTAAGGAAATGAAGAGGAAGCAGGAGCTGAGTTATATTGCTTACAATTGTAAACACTTTGGGTAAGATTTCGCCAGGACACGGCCCGTGCTGTAAATCAGCTGTACTTATAGCCTGGCATGATGTCCATTTTAGGGTCGGCCAAGTAGTCAGTTTACAGAAAACATTGCTTAACCAAAAGAATGTGTCTGCTTAATATCGGCTCCTTGTCTTCATTTCCATTGTGGCATTGCCTGGCCAGCGGTCTGAGACCAGTTATCCATTTATAAGGGACATTAGAAACAGTTTTCTAGAAACACATGTTATAAAAATTGTATCATTTTATCAAAAACTTGCTATGTATTTAGGAGAAATCTAATCTAATATATAAAGCTGAGTGTATGTGTGTGTGTGTGTGTGTGTGTGTGTATGTCCGCTAAAGGAATCCGCACCGCTGCAGCTACAATGACAAAATTTGGCACACATGTACATCAGGTGTCCGGGAAGGTTTTAGAACAGTTTTCAACTCTCCAGGACGTACCGTTCCTGAGATATTCCCAAAAAATGCATTAGCCAATAGTAGCCTGGTCAAATGACCCTTATCAGCCAATAGAAGCTCACAGGCACACATCAGGTTTCTATGACAACCTAGCCAGTTCACTGCTTTAGGTCTGCATGAAAGAGGCAGAGCACTGTGGATGACAATGGTAAATGGGTATTCCCAGTTACCATAACTATAACTTATGTTTTAGACTAACTCATCTTCAATCATTACCTCATATAATCTAAATTTTACATATTTACTATACAGTAGTAATAAAAGATGTTTTCTTCCACTGCTACCCACCTTCCTCCTAAATCAGGCATCGACCTATAATCCCGGCCACCGTCAAAAGAAGGACTTAAAAGCACCACCCCCAGATCCCACTAAGTCACGCCCCTGACTCAGTCAGGCCACGCCCCTTCCATGCTGCATTTGACCGGGATTAAAAATATTGGTAAAAATCACCTTCTGTTAGCTGCAGGGGTGGGGGAGGGTGACTTTCTCCCTGCAGCTCATTGCTCAGACTCCACAGTGCTGCTGCTGAGAGTGCTGCTGCTGTGTCCATCCAGGCCCTGCTCATGACAGAGGACAGGGAGTCTGAAAGCCAGACCGTCCAGCCTAAAACAAGACCTCTGGCCACCCTAGGTGCAGGCTGATGTTAGGGTGGCCAGATGTCCGGTTTTAGGCTGGACAGTCCAGTTTTCTGGCTACCTGTTCTCCGTCCGACACAGTGCCTGGACAGACACAGGGATGTCCACCCTTTCAGTAGCTCACATTCAGACAGCTTCTCCTCCATGTCTTCATGGAGCCAGTGATGTGTCTTCATGGGAACTGGGGGCACTGTTTCACATTTGGGGGAATGGCCGGTGAGGTCTGGCTTTCTGGGGTGAAGACAGTGGCCACTCTAGCTGCTGTGGAGGTCACAGTTAAAGGGGCGGGCAGCTGTAGAGGTCACTTTTAAAGGGACGGGCAGCTGTAGAGGTCACTGTTAAAGGGACGGGCTGCAGTAGAGGTCACTGTTAAAGGGGCGGGCTGCTGTAGAGGTCACTGTTAAAGGGACGGGCTGCTGTAGAGGTCACTGTTAAAGGGGCGGGCTGCTGTAGAGGTCACTGTTAAAGGGGCGGGCTGCTGTAGAGGTCACTGTTAAAAGGGCGGCCTGCTGTAAAGGTCACTGTTAAAGGGACGGGCTGCTGTAGAGGTCACTGTTAAAGGGAAGGGCTGCTGTAGAGGTCACTGTTAAAGGGGCGGGCCTCTGTAGAGGTCACTGTTAAAGGGGCGGGCTGCTGTAGAGGTCACTGTTAAAGGGGCGGGCTGCTGTAGAGGTCACTGTTAAAGGGGCGGGCCTCTGTAGAGGTCACTGTTAAAGGGGCTGGCCACTGTAGAGGTCACTGTTAAAGGGGCAGGCTGCTGTTGAGGTCACTGTTAAAGGGGCGGGCACTGTAGAGGTCACTCTCGATATCTTTTAACGACACACACACACAAACAGTAAATTAAATAAATTAAATATACCCGGGCGAACCTGGGTCCTTCAGCTAGTACTTTGTATATATTTAAGTGCAAGTCAAGGATCAAAGTTCTATCTCACAGTTGGGAGTTAATCCTTCCCCCCTTGCTTTCTGTTCAGCTGCTGGTTAAGGTGCTGGTTATCCTTCCGATTTAGCTGGGCTTCACCTCTTTGCCTGAGCTTTGGGTATTCTAGTGTGTGCCAGTCCTAGTGAAGGTGTGCTTTTTTTGTTTGTCAGTCTTTGTATGGCTCCTTCCTGTTTCTTGACTCTGATTCTTCACTGCCTGCTCTCACTTCAGATTGCTTTCTTGAAGATGTATGAAAGCATTCTGCCCTGATATCAGATTGCTTTCTCAGATACCTACAAGCACTGCCTGCCCTGACATTGGATTGCTTTCTCACACAAGTGCAATAAATTACAGTATAATGTCATCAAAATGTTTTTTTTTTTTTTTTTTTTTTAGTAAGGGCTTGTTCACACATCAGTTATTTGATCAGTTATTTCCATCAGTTATTTTTTTTTTTTTTTTAACATAAATTTTTTATTTTGTAATTTTCATCCCTTACAGAAATAAATATAAACATACAGATTCTGAGGAATACAAACGAGAATGGGTACATCTGTCAATTCAGAAAGGAAATACTGGTGTAGATACATCAAAAGATATATTCGTAGGGTCACGTATCCCAGAGTCCTTATCGAATATCTATAGTTCACAACCCATACCCCCAGACATAGCCAAACAATGTAACCATGGTAGCATTTTCCTCACCAACTAAAAAAGAGAGAAAAAAAAAAAAAAACAGTCCTCCCCCACCCTATACCCCTAGCAGCAATTGACTCAGTCCTCTAACCAGTACCACATTACTCCTAAAGCTCAGTATCCTCCCACCATTTCAAGCATTAAGACGAATGTTGCCATCTCATACATCCCTCACTATGCAATCACCAAAATTTAGAGGACCTTCAGCGATCCCAAGGACCCCCTAATGTCTTCCAACATATACCATGTGGTTTGTTGGAAGGATGAAATTTTTTCCTGAATCTCCGAGGCCGATGAATATTTGACCATATAGCCCCTCCAGGATCTAAACCATTTTTTCCCCCCGACCTCCGGATGTTGTATAGATTCCAGCCACTCTAAGTGGAGCACTCTGTGCAGTTGGGTCATTATTTCTCCCATAGCTGGTATCGCCGGAGTCAGCCAGTGATTCAACAAGCATCTTTTTGCTGTCATAACCAATTTATGTCCGATCAGGGGGAGACTTCTAGCCTTATTGACCTCCGAATCGCCAGCAACCCCACCAGACCCTTCCACCTCAGCATGTAGGATCGCCAGTGACGCCGTCAATGGTCCCTTGTATGAACTCACAGAATGCAAGGTGTCCTCCACCCCTTTCCAGTAGTTGGCCAGTAGTGAACACTTCCAGAGACCGTGCCACAAGTCAGTTCCAGATAGTCCACATTTGGGGCAAGCTGTCAGTCTATCAGGCCTGAGGGGCGATACCGGCAAATCAAAAGCAAAGATAGCATGATGCAGTATCCTCATATGCGTCTCCCTCCAGACCTCATTAACAATTGCCTTATGAAGAGCCTGTATCCCCCTGGTGACCACCGGTAAGACCTCCTCAATTCCCAATATCCGAACCCACTTTCTGAAAAGTCTCTTGGGAGATATTGGTCCCAATCTGCCTCTCACTGACGTATAAAGACCTGAGATGGTTGGTCTGCTACTACTGGTCACAAATTTATCAAAATCATTTAATATCCATTCTTGGGACATATCACATAGCACCCCCCTCACATAGTGCCTGACCTGTAGATAAGGTAGAAAGCCAGACATGCCCACCCCAAATTTCTCTCTCACCTCCTCAAACGTGAGCCATCTCCCTTCTGTGTCATGAAACAAATCCTTCAGTTTTCCAATACCCCTGCTAGCCCACTGGTGAAACAAGGCGCTGTCAAGCCCTGGCTGGAAAGAAGGGTTGCCTCTAATAGGGAGGTGTTTGGAAATCTGATGAGATACATGGAAAAGCTTTCTCACTGCCTTCCACGTTATAATAGTATCTCTCAAAACTAAGGCGTTCTTCAAATGGACAGGCAGCGATGAGATCTTAGTGTGTAGTAGCGCCCATCAGTTATTGTGAGCCAAAACCAAGAGTGGCGCCTCCACAGAAATCAGGTATAATGAAAAGATCTGCACCTGTTCTGTGTTTTTGACCCGCACCTGGTTTTGGCTCACAATAACTGATGGAAATAACTGATCAAATAACTGATGTGTGAAAAAGCCCTAATTCAATTCAAAAAGTGAAACCCATATATTATATAGAGTCATTACAAACAGAGAGAACTTTTTCAAGTGTTTATTTCTGTTAATGTTGATGATTATGGCTTATAGCCAAGGAAAATCCAAAAGTCATTATCTCAGAAAATTAGAATATTATATTAGACCAACTGTATTTTTTTTTTTTAACACAGAAATGTTGGTCAAATGAAAAGTATGTACAGTAAATGCACTCAATACTTGGTTGGGGCTCCTTTTACATATATGACTGCATCAATGCACCGTGGCATGGAGGCGATCAGCCTGTGGCTCTGCAGAGGTGTTATGGAAGCCCAGGTTGCTTTGATAGCAGCCTTCAGCTCATCTGCATTGTTGGGTCTAGTGTCTCTCATCTTCCTCTTGACAATACCCCATAGATTCTCTATGGGGTTAAGGTCAGGCGAGTCTGCTGGCCAATCAAGCACAGTGATACTGATCTGATTTCATTGGTGCATCATTTATCAAGTTTCTTGCTGCAGTTTTTATAAAATCACATTTTCCCAGTGCTGCTGTCCTCTACATCCTATACACATACAGGCTCGGACTGGCCCACTGGGGAGGAGGGGGATTTCTTGGTGGGCCCCCAGTTTCCTTCGCCAGGAAATAAGCTGGAGGAGTAATTACTTCTCTTGTTTCAGAGGAGAGATAATTATTGTATCCAGTAGGTGGCAGTATCACACAGACTTCCGGAGCTGCTGGCTGTGAAGGAGGAGAGATGGTGCCTGCCTCCTCCTGCCCTCCTGCTGTCAGAAAACTGTGGCTGCTGGAGAGAGGGACTCCTCTGCGGTGCTGACTTCACAGGTCTGTGACAGTGCTGAGCTGTAGGAGACTGTAAGGGGAAATAGGGGATTTGTTTATAGTAGACTCAGATCTGTGTATGTGTGCTGCTGTCTGGAGACTCTGCCCTAGGTCCCCCCAGTGCCTCTGCTTTAGGTGCACCCCCTTAATTGCCGCAACTCCAGATGCCCCCCCAATGTCCCCACTCTAAATGCACCCCTAATATTGCCTCTTGCCCAGTTGCCCCCTAATACCTCTGCTCCAGGATCCCCACTATTACCCTGCCTCATGTGACCCTAATGCCTCTGCTTCAGTTATGACCCTCCATTTGTGCTCTTTGCTCACATTGCTCCTCTAGCGCCTTTGCTTGGGCTTTTAGTATTGATGACCGGTCCTCAGGATAGGTTATTAATATCAGATTGGCGGGGCCGACACCTAAGACTCCCGCCGATCAGCTGTCTGAGGAGGGTATGTGTCATCTCCCTTCTCTCTTCCTGCTCACCGCTACTGGGTCTATGGCAAAGACATAGCATACAGCTGATCGCTGAGGGTGCTGGGTGTCAGACCCCCGCTGATCTGATATTGATGACCTATCCTGGGGATTGGTGGCCATCAATATTAAAAGCCCAGGAAACCCCTTTAAAGGTTGTGACCTGCCACTCCATCAAGAAGGGGTGGGGCTCCAGCATTCAGACCCCCATGGATCACTTAGTTATTCCCGATCCTGTGGATAGAGGATAACTGGAAAAGTGGACACAGACCCTTTAACCCCTTAACAGGCAAGCATTTCTATTTCATTTTAACACATTTTTTGGGGCTAGATTTTAATTTTTTATTTATTTTTTAATTTTTTTACACCCAAAGAAAACTTTTAAGGATAGGGAATGTAAAAAGGTGCAAATGCTATGACACGACAGGTAATAAATGTCTGATTGGTGGGGGTCTGATTGCTCGGACCCCCATGATCAAGGGAACCTGGTCTCGAGACCGTTGTGTACATAGATTGGCAGTAATGTAATTGAATGTCTCAGGACTGCTTTTTTCATGATAAGTGGGGGTTCCAGCAGTCAGACCCCCAGCAATATGATACTTATCACCTATCCTGTAGACAGGTGATATGTCGTTATGGTAGGACAACCCTTTTAAATATACTGTAGATTATGTGCAATCTGAGGAGGTTAGTATTTAGTAAATTTCATGCCAGACATTTATGCTAAAAGGGTTAAAGTGTTTGCATCACTTCAGTAAATGACATTTATCATGTAGAGAAAGTTATTACGAGGCATTTACTAATGTATTGTGATTGTCCATATTGCCTCCTTTCCATTGGAAAGGATCCATCTGCTTGATTGCAGAGTGGTCGTAACCACGGATACAAGTAGTGTATAATGTGATGGAAATGAGACAATGTGTAGAATCACAATACATTAGCAAGTGCCTTGTATTAACTTTCCCTACATCATAAATGCCATTTGCTGAAGTTAGATCATCCCCTTTAAGTGTGCTACACTTAATAAGGTTAGGCATACCCGTTTTGGTGTGTTCATTCATGTTTTCTATGTGTAATTGGTATGTGCTATGTATGATCTATGTATCTGTGGTATATGTGCAGTATGTGATATATGCATCAGAGGCATGTGACCCATATAGAATTATCTTGTGTGCCACATATGTCCAATGTGTGATCGATGTGTGCTGCATGTGTCTTGTGTCTGCCACATGTATGTTTGTGCATTTTGCTGTGAGTGTCTGCCATCATACTTTATCTTTAATATTTCTGTTATCACTGTAAGTGCTCATACATACGACAGTTGGATGTTTTGTGGTCTGCAAATTGTGGATCCATAAAACATGGATATCGGACGTGTGCATTTCACATTACGCGGAACAGATTGTTCACCCTCTAATAGAACAATCCTATCCTTTTCTGTAATTCCGACAATATTAGGACATGTTCTATAATTTTGTGAAACAGACATACGGACATGGAATACACAGAGTCCTTTTTTTTTTTTTTTGCAACCCCATTGGCGTGAATAGTTTCACATACACGCCACAAAAAACACCATAAAAAAGGTACGGACACAGAAACAAAATAAGTTTGTGTGCAGGAGCCCTAATGTGGGCCCCCAGAATCAGTTACACTGGTGGGCCCTAAGTACCCCATGTCCGACAATGTATACATGTTCCCGAGTCCTTGATATTTATGAGCTGCCCCCCACTACTGACAGCTATAGGAAGGTGTCAATAATGTTAGGAGGGCAGCAAGAAACCAGGAATTAGGCTCTCTGTCACTACTTTATGCTGCTCTCATACTGGACAACATGCATTTCCTTTATTGTTAAGGAACCTTGTCTTTTTTTGGATAATATGAATCAAAATAAAATGCTCGTCATTTTCATTGTGGATGTAGCTTCCTTAACTACATTGTCCTTAACCCCTTCTTGTCGCCTACTTTATATGTATGGTAGAAGTTGAGACTTTAAAGATGGTGCCCACTCAGCAGATGACAGCATCATCCGGCTGAGACTGAGATGAGCATGCCATCCACTCTACTATGTCATCCACTTTTCTCCTCTTTAGGAACTTCACACACAGTGCTTCTGCTTGTCTCAGCAGTCGCAGCAGAAGTGATGCGTCACTGGCTTACAGAGCCTGAGCCAATCAGAGCAAGCCCTGCCCACTAGGTCATATGACCGCTTTCTTCCCAGGCTTTTGCGCATGAATAACGAACTAACAGCGGCCAGACGAAGCGCAGGTACGCGTGAAACGGCCGTCGCTGCCGCAATTTAGCACTGAGCACCGTACCCGCATCCGCGGTATGTATGTTATTTATGTACAATAAAGCAGCGAGTCAAGATTTGGGTGAGTGCCGCTTCTTACTTACCTTCTACAAATATATGATGTCTTCAATACTGTGAATGCAGAGCACCACCGAGGGCACTGCACAGTAGATGTGACTGTATGAAGCCTGGATAATAGCCGCATGTGCCGACTTTATGATTATACCTTTTGATCTATAACAGTAAAAGTTCTCTACTTACTTGAATTCGTACGCAACAGCATATAGAGTAACTTATACGTAGCATTAGCATACAATTTATCGGAAAAGTACGTAGCGAATGCGTAGAACGCCTTAGGAACATTTTCAAATCTTAACGGAGCGAATCACCTAATATTCGGATTCGCTTTGCAGCCGAAAATTTCCAAGATTCGATATGAATCGACAAATTGATGAATAATGCAATGTTCTTAAGTTAAATGTTGTGACTTATTGTGTTTTATGTGAACATTAATAGCACTATCCTAGCAGTTGACATTTGGCAGACTAAGTTACTAGGTGATGGACTAGGTCCACTCCTTAGTTAGTTAGAGTTAGGAGTATAGAATGAGGAAAGCTATAGGAAGCATATGTGTGTGGAGAGATCATGCAGATTCTAGTCCCAATGTCAGAGAACATTTGTCCTTGAGTCTACATATGTCTGAGAAGCAACTCTACTAACACAGTACCCCTGATAGAAAGAGAACAGACATCTTAGAAGGTCTACTTAGAAACCAGTAAAGCTTGGTAAGGCTGTTCCCAGCTAATTTAAATCATTTAAGACATTGCCATGTAAAACCAAGGGCGGCACTAGCCACTCTGTGCCCCTAAGCCCTTTAAGTCTGTGTTTCAAGACACTCCTCCTCCACCTCAGGTCCTGGACCCATCAATCAAGTAGAGGTTGGAGTGTCTCTGAAAGGAGAGCGGCGGAGTTAAGGTGCAGTGGTTAGGATCCACCTTTGGTGCACTTAAGCCTAAATTTGCATATTGTTTAAAACACTGATTTCTGAAAGGCATCACAATGGATCTAGGGAAATAAAGGTATGGTTTCAATCAGCTGACACAGTCTTACGAGGTATTATGCTAGACAGGGGTTCATCCTTCTGACAGAAGCTTTTAAAGATTCCCATGATAAGCGCATTTTAGAAGCATGTCTCGAGGAACGGATTTCATTTCTACAACTTTATAATATCCTTTTTTTAACTGTCGAA
The DNA here is from genome assembly GCA_900303285.1 of Rhinella marina. Classification (NCBI taxonomy): domain Eukaryota; kingdom Metazoa; phylum Chordata; class Amphibia; order Anura; family Bufonidae; genus Rhinella; species Rhinella marina. The sequence continues at coordinate 40,548 of ONZH01005377.1, read as the reverse complement.
GTTTGACGACTGTTACAAATTGTTCTTTTGCGCAGGATCCCACCATTGTGATGGGGCTCTGCCCATATGGTGTTAGCGAATGTTGTGTTACAAAGAGATGACATTAAACTTTTGTGACTATAATCTTTCTAAAATTACTTCTCTGCCTCTCAAAGTGTTACCCGCTAAGCACTTATCCTCAGAACATGTTCAATCAGTTCCATAAAGTGCATGACTTCACACTTCGAAATAATTATTCCTCTAAACAGACTTAATTCCTGTTTAATTAAAACCGCACTTGTTTTTTTTCATGTTTAGAATAGCCAGATAGCATCTCAACAAATAACTGGTGACTGAGACATCTCCATCGGATCACTGATCTTCATGGAGTCAAATGGTTTTATGAAAAAAATACATTTAATTTATGCTTTTCTGTATGGAATAACGTTATAATTAATGGTTTTCATTACCTGGTGCAGAACATTCTCATTTCTAATCCTTTTGCCTTCGATGATGGTCGGATATGAAGCTGAAGTGGATTGTATGTAATTATATATACTGTGCTGTTTACAGATTTAACAAATGACCTTTAAGACCTATGATTGCACAGGAGATGTGCACTATATATGTTCTGCCTTCCAGTTTGCATCAACATCTTTTTAATAATCATTTATGAAGGTCGCTGTCTTTTTGCAATGTACCTTATTTTTTGCTTTATAAGACGCACTTTTTCCCCCCAAAAGTAGGGGGGAAATGGTTGTGCATCTTATAAAGTGAATACTAGTGAGGGCTTTCATTATGGAAGCACTCACTAGTATACATTAGGTTTCGGGAGCGGGAAAGATACTTACCCTCCCAGGTCTTCTTCCTGGGGCCGGCCCTCCCTTGTCTGCTCCTGCCTATGCTGCACTGTCCTGGCCCGTACAGTGTCAGGACGTAGTGTGCACACTCTGACCTGATGATGAATGCATTCAGGTGACAGTGCAGCGCCAGCCAGAGAAGACAGAGGAGCGCGACTTCCCGGAGATAAAGAGGAGTTGCGGCACAGAAGAGGTAAGCAGAGTTTGTTGTATTGAGCTGATCTGAGATCTGATGGGGTTCTGAAATAGCTGATGGTCCAAAAAGCGCTGATATGGGGTCTGATAGGGGTTTGAAATAGCTGATGGAGTCTAAAAAGCTCTCATCTGAGGTGTGATAGGGGTCTGAAAGGGCTGATGGAGGTCTAAAAAGCACTGATCTAAGGTCTGATGGGGGTCTGAAAGGGCTGATGGGAGTCTAAAAAGGGCTGATCTGAGGTCTGATGGGGTTCTGACATGGAGGTCTGATATGGGGGTGTGATGTGATGTCCTGATATTTATGAGGGAGTCTGATATGAGGTCTGATGATAAATATTTTTTTCTTATTTTCCTACTCTAAAATCTGGGGGGCGTCTTATCATTGGTTGCGTCTTATAAAGAGAAAAATACAATATTTCTTTTATCTTTATTGCTCCTTTCTCCCGTTTTGGGCTGTGGTCACATGACCATGTCCAAGCATCTCTTTCTTATTTCCTGTGATGTTACGTCCATGGGCGGGGCAGTGATAGGGGAGTGTCTATGTAACTAGCTGGATGGGAGGAGCTATAAACTAGCTGGGCGTTGTCACGGCAGTGGTGGAGCTGTGGTCCTGAAAACGCACCCATTAAACAGTTATGCAATGGTCTTGTATCCTATTCATACAGTAAAAAAGTTTCTCTGGCAAGTGTTTTTAATTCAAAGTGTATTATGTTCTGGCCAGTTTGTTATCCACCTTGAATTTTGATGCTAAGTGAATATTTGTGAAAGAGGCCGCCAATGTAGACAGTAGAAATGGTGCTGCAGAGTTTACTTACTCTTTGCAGTATCTCTCAAGCTAATAAATGTAGGTGAGACTACTCTCTATGACATCCATATGCCCTTATATAGAACATATCCCTCCGAAGGGATTTACCAGGATTATAATATTGATGGTGACCGTGCAGATCGGCTGATTGAAGGGAATGTGAATGGGGCTCAGCTGCAAAACTAGAGGACAAAAAGATAGTGTTTTTCTAGATTTTTATAATCTTGGACAACCCCTTTAAAGAGGTTGTCTGTGTTGTTATATTATAGATCAAACCTGGTTAAATGCTATAAAAACATTTGTATGGCAAGGTATTTTAGTGGTTCTTTCCCCCTTGTAATGTAGTGGGTTAATGGTACCAGTTACCAGGCTGTGTTCCTGATGGTTCTTTCCCCTTGAATTCGTTGTAATGTAATTGGTTAATGTTACCAGGTACCAGGCTACATTCCTGAAGCTTGAAGTAACTGTATATGCATACTTCACACTGAAGACCTTTAGGAGAGGTCAGGAGGCTAGAAAACATCTATCTATATAACAAAGAGCTTAGCTCCATTGAGGACATCATCGGGGTAACATGTATCTTGCTACTACTGCCTCTCTTTGTATCATAAGGGCGTCAGCCAGGTGACATGTTGGGAACTTGTCGATAGGGAGCTCACTCATTTGTTCACGCTTTGGTCACAGTTACTTACTTTACTCTGTATGTTATCTTTTGTATATACATCTTTTATCATATTTTAGTCAACTTTTACGCACCTAAGTTGTGTTAAGTCTATGTTTTATCTCAATTTATAGAAATAATCAGTCAGCACTCTGAAAGTAGGTGGTGGTGCTCGTATCCTCGTGTCCTATGTTTTATCTCAGAATTCACTGTAATACAACAATATAAAAAAAAGGAAACATGTAGTATTCCCTCCGACCAGCTCTGCTGCTCCATCCACTTCCCTGGATATAGTGTTTTGGCTGCGGTGGTGATGTCTTGCAGGCCACTGCAGCCAATCACTGGCCTCAGCAGTGTGTGACACAAGACCACTGATGGCCAGTGATTGGCTACAGCAGCATCACTGTTGCAGCCAAAACAATAGGTCATGACTCCAACCCAGGGAAGACGTAAAGAGAACGGCGCAGTTGGATGCTGGATCGGAGAAGCTCCTGAAAGTAAGCTTTTTCATTGTTTTAACAGCATTCCATCATGTGAGATCTATAATATAAGAACTAGGACTAATGTCATTAATGTCTACGAGCATCGGGTAATCTTCTGACATCATGAAATGGATTACTCCTGTCCCAGGTTGAACTCATGTCTCCCAGGTTTTCTGTTGTCATGGTGGAGGTGTAGAAGACTGCATAGCGCATCTTGCCTATTGGAACAGTACAAGTCTCATGCGGTTCTAACAAAAAGTTTGTGCTGCCCATAGCAACCGGTCAGATTCTTGCCCCGTGAAAATTAAAAGTGAAATACAGTTGGTTGCTACAGGCAGCATAGACGCTACTAATGCTACAAATGTCCTGGTGTGGTGAAAACCTATATTCTGTGTGAACTGATTATATCCTGCAAGTACAGTTATGTAATGAAGCAAAACGAAGCCGGAACATGCAAACTATTTATAGCCAAAAATGTGTTCTGTTAAATGAAATGCAAAATGAAAACTCATTATAGAACTTATAGAAGCTTTAGCCTGAAAAGAAAGTTCATTTTAACTTCTGTGTATCAGTCTAGATATTCATTTCCAAATGAACCATTTTTCAGCAGTACAGTATTTCTTAATAAATGTCCCTCTTGTCAACAGCTTGTGACCACCTCCTCGGGGAACATAGTACAGTAGGTCAGGACTGAGAATCTATCATTAAATACACTTTAGCTCAGCTATACCTATAAAAAATAGAACAGATGGTAACTTAAATCTAATTCTGGAATGTGTCGTCTCACATCCCCCACTTTTGGGGTAGCTTTATCTCTACCAAATTTAGCTGCATGCATTCTGTGGAAATTAATAAAACAAAAAAATAGTGTTATGGGTCCAGATGAGGATGGACATCGGGGAACCGGGCTCCAAACGTTGTCAAAAAAGCATATGAAGTCTGCCACCACTACATAAATTAGACCCCCACCAACCAGTTTTAAAAGGGGTTGTCTGCTTTTCACTATTGATGATCTATCCTCGGGATAGGTCATCCAATATCAGATAGGCGGGGGTCCGACTCCCAGTACCCCTGCTGATCAGCTGTTTGAAGAGAAAGCAGCGTTTGTATGAGTGCTGCCTTCTCTGCCCTGTTTACTTGCTCACCGCAGCAATTGCAGTGGGGAGCAGGTGTAATTACAAGTATGGCATCCCAATTCACTTCTGTGGGACAGATAAGTCCTATTCACTGGCATTGACAGAAACATCTCATAGAAATGAATGGGGGCGCCATACTTGTAACTACACTTGTTCACCACTGCTATTGCTGCTGCAAGCAGGTAACAGTACAGAGAAGGCAGCACTCGCATGACCCCTGTATGACAGAGGTTGCAATAAGATCTTTACATGTGTGATATGTGTGTTTATAATATTTATATAGTGTGTATAAAAACAGAAAAAAAGACACCAGCGTATATATATATATACTATGCTTGATCAAGGACCAAAAGCAGCAGCATAAAATCCATGTCACTCCAAGGGATACAGAGATAAAAAAATGGTTTAGTTTATTCACCCATGTAGTACAACATTTCAATCCTCTGCCAGAGGGGACCATTTTAGCTTCTTTCGATATTGTAAGCCTTTATACGTCAATTGGCCACCAAAGTGGCCTCTCGCCTGTTAAGATGTTGTAACATACGTTCGAAAAAAGACATCTGTCTATCCAGTTCGGCCTGTTATCCTGCAAGTTGATCCAGAGGAAGGCAAAAAACCCCTGTGAGGTAGAAGCCAATTTTCCTTCCCAACTCCAGTCAGGCAATCAGAATTACTCCCTGGATCAACGGCCTATCTCTAGTAACTATAACCTGTAATATTATTTATTAATATTATTCCTCCAGAAATACATCCAGGCCCCTCTTGGACTTTCTTAGTGAACTTACCATCACCACCTCCTCAGGCAGAGAGTTCCATAGTCTCACTGCTCTTACCGTAAAGAATCCTCTTCTATGTTTGTGTACAAACCTTCTTTCCTCCAGATGCAGAGGATGTCCCCTCATCACAGTCACAGTCACAGTCCTGGGGATAAATAGATCATGGGAGAGATTTCTGTACTGACCCCTGAAGTATTTATACATACCGTATTTTTCACCCTATAAGAAGCACCTAGGTTTTAGAGGAGAACAATAAGAAAAAAATATCTTTCATTAGACCTCAGGTCAGATCACCAATCAGACCCCCAATGTTGATCAGACCTTAGCTGACAGCCCCAATCAGACTCCCAATGTTAATAAGACCCCAACAAGACCTCAGATCAGACCCCCAATTTGAATGACCCCCAATCAAACCTCAGATAAGAGCCCCATGCCTCTCAACAGCCCCCATATGCCTCTCATCAGCCCCCATATGCCTCTCATCAGTCCCCATTGCCTAATATCAGCCCCAATTGCCTCATATCAGCCCCTAGTAGCCCCTATTGCCTCTCATATTATCCCCCAGGAGCCCCCTTTGCCTCTGATCAGCCCCCTTTGCCTCAGATCAGCCCCCAGCCTTAGGTCAGCCTTCAGTACCTCATATTTAATAAAATAAAAAAGCCACTTACCTCTCCTGCTCCTGGACGCCGCCGCTCTTCTCTGCCCATGCTCTGCTTCCTTCTGTTGCCGGCTATGCTGTGAACTGGCGCGCACAGCATGAGGTCACAGAGCGCCCTCACGCTGTGCGCAGCACAGCACAGCCGACAACCGAGGACCAGGAAGCGGTGAGTACAGAGCCTTCACCGATTTCTGGTCCTAATGAGCGCTTCCATAATGGTAGTAGTTATTAGATCTCCCCTCAGTTGTCTTTTTTCTAAAGTGAATAAGCCTAATTTTGATAATCTTACTGGGTACTGTAGTCCACCCATTCCAGTTATTACTTTAGTTGCCCTCCTCTGTACCCTCTCCAGCTCTGCTATGTCTGCCTTGTTCACAGGAGCCCAGAACTGTACACAGTACTCCATGTGTGGTCTGACTAATGATTTGTAAAGTGGCAGGTCTATGTTCTCATCATGGGCATCTATGCCCCTTTTGATGCAACCCATTATCTTATTGGCCTTGGCAGCAGCTGTCTGACACTGGTTTCTGCAGCTTAGTTTACTGTTTACTAAAACTCCTAGGTCCTTTTCCATGTCCACAGTGTTACCTAGTGTTTTACCATTTAGTATGTACCGGTGACTTGCGTTATTCCTTCCTATGTGCATAACCTTACATTTGTCAGTGTTAAACCTCATCTGCCACTTCTCTGCCCAAGCCTCCAGTCTATCCAGATCCATCTGTAGCAGTGTACTGTCTTCTTCTGTGTTAATTACTTTACACAGTTTAGGGTCATCTGCAAAAGTTGATATTTTACTGTGCAAGCCTTCTACAAGATCAATAATAAATATATTGAAGAGAATAGGGCCCAATACTGACCCCTGTGGTACCCCACTAGTGACAGTGACCCAATCTGAGTATGTACCTTTAATAACCACCCTCTGTTTTCTATCACTGAGCCAGTTACTTACCCACATACAGACATTTTCTCCCAGGCCAAGCATTCTCATTTTATATACTAACCTTTTATGTGGTACAGTGTCAAATGCTTTGGAAAAGTCCAGATATACGACATCCATTGATTCGCCGCGTTCAAGTCTAGAACTTACCTCCTCATAGAAACTGATTAAATTGGTTTGACATGACCGATCCATCATGAAGCCATGCTGATATGGACTTACCGGCCTATAGGTTCCGGGCTCTGTTTTAAATATTGGCACCACATTTGCTATGCGCCAATCCTGTGGAACACTCCCTGTCAGTATAGAGTCCTTAAATATGAGAAATACGGGTCTGGCTATGACATTATTTAATTCTCTTAGGATACGGGGGTGTATGCCATCCGGTTCTGGCGATTTGTCTATTTTAATCTTTTTAAGATGCCGCTGTACTTCTTCCTGGGTCAGACAGGGCACTTTTAATGGGGAATTTACTTTTATATTCTGCATTTCATGACTGTTTATTTTCCTCAGTGAATACAGTGGAGAAAAAAATATTTAGTAGCTTTGTGTTCTCCTCATCGCTCTCTGCAACTCCCCCCTCATTACTCTGTAAGGGGCCGACACCTTCAGGTTTATACTTTTTACTATTTATATAATTGAAGAACATTTTAGGGTTAGTTTTACTCTCTTTGGCGATTAAAGGGGTTTTCCGAGTTATATATATTGATGACCTATCCTCAGGATAGGTCATCAATATCAGATTAGCGGGGGTCCGACACCCGGTACCCCCGCCGATCAGCTGTTTGAAGAGGAGGCGCGCGCCATATCAGCGCTGCCTCCTCTTCACTGTTTACATGCTGGCCGACACGGTGGTAGTGGTGAGTAGGTGTAATTACACCTCACTGCCCCATTCATTTCTATGGGAAGAATCGCTTCCATAGACTTGTATGGGAACGAGCCCTCCCAATCAAACAGCTGATCGGCGGGGGTGCCGGGTGTCGGACCCCCGCCGATCTGATATTGATGACCTATCCTGAGGATAGCTCATCAATATATATAACTCGGAGAACCCCTTTAATCTCTCAGTCTGTAGTTTGGCTGCTTTTATTTGTCATATTCTATTTTTTTCCTTATAGTTTTTCAATGCTTCCTCGCCACCTTCCTGTTTTAGTGATTTAAATGCTGGTTATTGCCAAGAACCTGTTTCCTTTATGTACAGGTTTCAGTTTCCCAGTCTATATCTGGGTAGTTGAAGTCCCCCATAATAACGACCTCATTATGATTTGCCGTCTCGTCATTCTTTCATTAAGAAGTAGATTTTCTGTTGAATCTGGTATATTAGGTGGTTTATAATAAACTCCTATTAGTATTTTATTATTGTTTTTTCCTCCATGTATTTCTACGCACAGTGACTCCACATCTTCATGTCCCTCACTTATATCTTCCCGGAGTGTGGGCTTTAGACAGGACTTTACATAAAGGCAGACCCCTCTCCGGTTATGACAAGCCTTTCTAAACAGATCCAGATCTGATTATACTTCAAGACTCAATTATTTTTTCTTTAATGGCTTTTTATTTGCAACATGTGGGCACGGCAATGGGATTAAATGCCGCTCCCACCTATGTAAATATTTTTGTATCTTGCTTGAAGATCTCAGCTGAAATCCCATGCGCGGTGACATCACCACAGGCTGCATGAGATTTCGCTCCAGATATTCGAGCAGGATGGCAGCGGTCCCAAGCCAATGGATCAGGTAAGTATGATTTTATTTAATTTTTTTTTTTTTTTACACTGCTCCAATCATGTATGAACACAGCATCTGAGGGGTACAATGACAGGCGAGCAGTGCAATCGCTGCTCCCTTTCATTGCACCCACTACTTACAAAGAAGTGCACTTCGTGACAAATTTGCCAAATCAGCGGAATTAAATTTTTCAATACTTTGCTCATCACTATACGTGACCATAAAAGAGACATTTATGGTATTTCTATAAGTATGTTATGTGGGACAGACTGGTTGCACTCATTGTGTGACCTGGATTTACAACTTTACATTATTCCCAGCTGCTCTGACTCTCTTCCACCGATGTCTTGGCAAAGATCCAAGTGAATTGAAATGTTGACTTGTTATGTCTAAGGCTACTTTCACACTTGCGTTTGCAGGATCCGTTTGTGAGAGCCTGTGACAGATCTCACAAACGGATCCTGCAAACGCAAGTGTGAAAGTAGCCTTACTGAACCTAATACATTTTTTATGAGCATTCAACACTGACTATATGTATGTTATCTGGTGTGCAGTGGACTATATTATTCTATGCTAGGGGCAGTCTGTCTAACAAACTTGTTGAAAAAATTTGGCAAGAAAAAAAATGTCCTAAACTAATTAGTTTTTCCCTAATGCATTCTGAATGGAAAAGGATCCATTCAGAAGGCATCAGTTTTGCTTCAGTTCAGTCTCCATTCCGTTTTGGAGGCGGACACTAAAACGCTGCCTGCAGCGTTTTGGTGTCCGCTTGATGGAAACTGATCCAAACGGATCCGTCATGATTTACAATGTAAGTCAATGGGGGCGGATCCATTTTGTCTGACACAACAGAGAACGGATCCGTCCTCCATTGACTTTCAATGGAGTTCATGACGGATCTGTCTTGGCTATGTAAAAGATAATACAAATGGATCCGTTCAGAACGGATGCAGACGGTTGTATTATCATGACGGATCCGTTTGTGAGAGCCTGGACAGATCTCACAAACGGATCCTGCAAACGCAAGTGTGAAAGTAGCCTTACTGAACCTAATACATTTTTTTATGAGCATTCAACACTGACTATATGTATGTTATCTGGTGTGCAGTGGACTATATTATTCTATGCTAGGGGCAGTCTGTCTAACAAACTTGTTGAAAAAATTTGGCAAGAAAAAAAATGTTAACATGTAAAGCCGTCAGACTAGAGATGACCTAATCGATTCTAAACTATTTGGATTCACAAAAATGTGCCCACCAAATGAATTTTGGTGATTCGCTTTGGATGAATTATGCAAAAAAAGTGTCCAGTGCTATTTTACTATGAAAATTAATGGGAGAAACAACAGAAAGGAAGAAAATGGAGGATTACATGACCCTGGGAGGGAGGGGGAAAGGGCTTGCCTCGAATTGCTCAGAGGCTGACAGACAGCCTAATCAGCCAATCAGGGGTCAGTATTCAGTCAGGTCCTTCTGCTGAGAACAAGCGACATACCGTTCTGTCCTCATTTGTGGATGTGATAGGATGTGTTATAGCTGTGTCTGACAAAAAAAAAAACAGTTGCAGGCACAACCCAATTACTAGGTACACAATATGGGCAGAGAACGAGAGATATAATTAGGTAGTTTTATCAGCAAAAGCTTAGCATAGAGAGTCAGGGACTGGTCACTGACCCACTTGTTTCATACAGCTTTCTAGCAAGTCCTGCATTACGGAATCCTGCAAGAAATTTTTCCTGTATGAACAGCCAGCCAGCTTTTTTTTTGTAAAAAAGTTTCTACAGTTTATTAGCTTATTTCCAGCATACAATAGCATACATTTAGCTGAAATGCTGAGCAATTGCCCCTTTTTTGTAAAAACAATACCATTCAGAAAGTTTTCAGACCCTTTCACTTTTTCACATTTTGTTGTGGCCTGGTGCTAAAATTAAAAAAAAAAACCTCAGGGGAGATTTATCAATACTGGTGTAAATAAAACCAGCTTAGTTGCCCGTGGCAACCGATTAGATTCCACCTTTTAATTTCAAAATGAGCTCTGAAAAATGAAAGGTGGAATCTGGTTGGTTGCTGTGGGCAGCTAAGCCAGTTTTCCTTTACCCTAGTTTTGTATGCACATATGTAATCAGACCCTTTGCTATGGCAGTGGAAATTTAGCTCTGGGGGCCTCCAATTTCTCTTGATCATCTCTGAGGTCTTTCTACACCTTGATTGGAATTCACTTGTGGTAAATTCAGTTGATTGAATATTCTTTGGAAAAACACAGCCCTGTCAATATATAAGGTCTCATAGCTGACAATGCATATCAGAGCAAAAAGCAAGACATGACGAGAAAACAACTGCCTGTAGAGGTCAGAGACAGGATTATGTGGGTTCACAGATCTGAGAAGGATGCAAAATGTATCCTGCACTGAAAGTTCCAAAGATGACAGTGCCCTCCATAATTTTTAAATTGAAAAAAAAAATGGAATAGCCAGGAGTCTTCCTAGAGCTGGTAGCCCCTCTAAAGTAATTAGGGGAGAAGGAACTTAGGGAGAGAGGTGACCAAGAACCCAATGGTCAATCTGGCTGAGCTCTAAAGATTCTGTATGCAGATAGAGAAACTTCTAGAAGGTCAACCATCACTGAAGCAAGCATTCCATCAATCTGGGCTTTATGGCAGAGTAGCCATAAAGAAGTATATCCTTAGTAAAAGACAATTAAAGTTTTCAAAAAGCAACTAAGCAACTTTCAGTTTGTGAGGAATAAGAATCTCTGCTCTGATGAAACCAAGTTTGAACTTTTTGGTCTCAATTCTAAGCTTCATGTTTGGAGGAAACCAGGCACTGCCCCACACCATTCTAACAGTGATGCATGGTGGTGGCAGGATCATGCACGGGATGTTTTTCAGCAGCTGGGACAGGGAGACTGGTCAGAGTTGACGGAAAGCTGAATGGAACAAAGTACATAGTACAGACATATTCTTAAAGAAAAAAACATATCCAGAGTGCTCTGGACCTCAGACTGGGCTGACGGATTACCCTCCAAAAAGACAATGACCCTAAACACACAGCTAAGGCCTCTTTCACACTAGCGGCAGCACGGATCCGGCACCTAAAGGGTGCCGACGGATCCGTACTGCCGCTGATACATGTGTGGAGCCGGAGCAGCGCTCCGGCCCCACACATGTTGACACAGACACAGAGAACATACATACACACACATACACACAAACACATACATACTTCAGCCAGGGACGCCGGCAGTGATGACGATTCCCCACAGCGCCCTCTGCGTCCCTGCTTGGAGTATGTGAGTATGTATGTGTTTGTGTGTATGTGTGAGTATGTATTTATGTTTGTATGTATGTATTTGTATGTGTAGCCGGATCCGGAATGACCCCCCATTGCAAGTCAATGGAGGACAGATCCGGATTACTGGTGTGTCACACCAAACTAATCCGTCCCCATTGACTTGCATTGGGGGTCATTCCGGATCCGTCTTGGTGCGGATGCCTGGACCGGAGAGAAAACCGCAGCATGCTGCGGTTTGTTCTCCGGTCTGAAGATGGAACGGAATGCTTTCAGGAGCATTCCGTTGTCTTCAGTTCAGTTTTGTCCCCATTGACAATGAATGGGGACAAAACTGAAGCGTTTTTTTTCCGGTATTTAGCCCCTATGACGGAACTCAATACCGGAAATTAAAAACGCTAGTGTGAAAGTAGCCTAAGGTGAAACAGGATAAACATAGGGATAACTATGTAAATGTCCTTGAGTGGCCCAGCCAGAGCTCTGTGCTCAGCTGAGCAAAAATCATTTTTGCAGATGACACCACTGCTGATATACTGCAGATTGCATCTCCTTATGACATGACAAGATAAACTAGTTTAAGTGGAATGTAATGGAAAAATAAATCTGCTGAAATAAAATGCAAAAATGTAAAGTTTCTTTTTCAATCTGCCAGCATTATACAATTGAATATTAAATGAAAAATAGTGTCCTTCTGTAGCAGTCATTATAAAGATAAAAAACACATTGTTAGTTTACTGCTGCTGTGAGGGAATGTCCACGAACAAACATTGCACTTATCAGTGTGACGCTTTAACTGAATCATTCACCCCCCCCCCCCCCCTTCCCTCTCTGGCCGCAGTAAATGGTCTGACTGAGAAAGTCAAGAGAGGTTGGCTGCTGTGCTAAAAGTAGGAAGTCAAAGAGCCAGGACAGGAAGTTGAATACATGGAGTGACTTTATATCCAGAAAACCATCCATTTTTTGTAGAATATTCCAACATAGAATGTTAATTTGTAATTTCTTTGGTGGTAGTAATAAAGACTCAGTCCCAGCAATGGCTGACCTTTTAATGTGTGGATCATTTCTTCCATGACACCAGTAAAGATGAGATATTATATATTTTGTTCTGTATCCCTATTTATTGCAATTTTATATTCAAGATACATGAAAAAAGAGGAAGAAATAATACTCTGCTTTATTGATTTAAAAAAAAAAAACTATTTTAGGACCATTTGAGTTTGCGTTGTAAAACACTGAAGATGAGTTTTAACTCTCTACATCTCCATGTCTTGTTCTGTAATGAAGTGCTGTCGACCAGAGTAGTGTGTGTGAATTAAGCTGTGATTGCATAAAGGCAATGGGTGAATTTATTATGTCATGCTTCACTAGCAGATTCTATTAAATGCCGCCATCTTTCAGCCATTGTTCATATGCTAACTATAAAAATCACTACTACATTTTAGATGGGTCATTTTTCACGATAAGCTGCAGAAATCTCTTCATCCTGGAGACCGACACTATAGATGTATTATTTTATCACATTCCAGGGGACACCTTGGAAATCTACCAAAATTGGATTCTACTCAGTCTGTCTTGTCTAAGAACACATGGTGATGTGAATTTTTGAGAACTGTTCGCATTGTGTGGTGCTGCATGGTGGCTGTTGCTGCTGTGATACTGTGTCTGTGGACTGGTAGTGTTCAGTATTCTGGGGGCTTAGCCTTATAGGCAGGCTGTTAATGCTGTCATACTGTGTCTGTGGACTAGTTGGATCCAGTGGGGGCTTAGCCTGATATCTTGTGCTGTTGCTGCTTTGATACTGTGGCTTGGGGGGTCCAGTACCGTGAGGGCTTAGCCATATACAGTAGCTAGGGCTGTTGCTGATGTGATACTGTGTCTGTGGACTGGAGGGGTCCAGTACCATGGGGGCTTAGCCTGATAGCTGGGGTGTTGTTGGGCTGTCTCACCACCTGCAGCGACCAAATTAGAGTAGGGACCAAAGACCAACTCATTAGAGGCCACCTTGACATAGTCAGTGGCCTATGCACTCTGATCAAAATGTATTTTAAGTGTCACGTGTACAGTTAATAAATGATTCTGAGAAGCAAATCAATGCATGGCATGTGGATGTGAGGGAGGTCAATGTGTTTTATCTCCATAGTTTGGCAACTATAGTATGTATTTGCTGTGTTTTGCAACTTCTAGTGTCACTGGCTTGCTGATCAGGGCTCTAGCAATGTGCTCTGGGAATGCGGCGTGGCTGCAATGAGCGAGACACTCTGCCAGGCTGTACCCCCCATGGTGCATAGTTTAGGCCATGCCCCCTGGTGATACGACAGCTAAGCCACAGCACCCGGTTGCGCACCACTTAAGCCATGCCCCCTATTTCTGTACGACCCTTATCTGTGTGTTTGTCTGTTTTGAGCTCCAGTTATGTGAACAGGTCCCTGCAGTTTTTTATCACGGATGCTTGGTTTGGAACTTACGAGTGTAGGGACAGTCGACCAGTTGTGAACATGCCACTAAAGGCTTGCTCTGCAAGTAGGCAGGGACAGTGGGTTGGGTGCAAGTTAGGGCTCACTGTGTGAGTGTGTTTCCCTGCCTATGGTTGTGACATCTAGGACCTATATATAGGAGCAGTAGCCAATGTTTAGGCTATGGGGTTCATGAGAGGTGGTGGCCCAGCTCCATTCAGCTGCTTGACTCTACATATGTCTACCGCTGACCACTCTTCTGTAATAGATGGGATGGGGAGCATCTATGAGGCCCTTTATACTCTATGTCCAACACAGTAAACAACCTGGTTTCCCTGGGTTGTGCCCTGCACTAGTATATTGGTATCTTTATGGGGAATATGCTGATGAATTGGAAGTGTTGGCATGTCCAACTTAGATCATATTGGTCCTTTCATAGTGTGCCTCTATGTTGCTAGGAATCTGTATTCAGTAAATGTATCCTTACTCTGTAGAAACTATTAAAGCAAATAGAGTTCAGTTAGAAGGATATGTATCCTGAATATGGATTCCTTGCAACAATCACAGGCATGATGTGAAGATTTTACAAAGCATACTTCAGGACGTCATTTGGATTGATGATGGCAAGGAGACAGAAGACATTAAATATATATACATATATATATTTTTTTTACTATGTACTAAAGTCCTGCAGCTGCCAGATTGTAGATATCATATGAGAGGTGCGTAGTAGTACTGACCACCAAACATCGACATGTTCAAAAAAAGTATTCTAAAAGAGTACCAATGAAAAAGTCAACTTGTTCATGAAAAATCAAGCCTCCACACAGCTCCTTCCCCCTAAAAAGCAAAAGACTCAGGCTCTTAGAATATGGCGACAAAAAAGAAAACATGCAAAAACACATACAGACCCGCAGAATAAAGATAATATGTCAGTCATACCGCGTGGTGAAGACTGTAAAAACAAAACTCCAAAAATTATGGAACCACTGCTTTAGATCAGTTATCCCTTAAGAAAAAAATGAATATAAGATTTTAATACATGCAGTAGGTTCTCTAAAATGGTGCCATTAAAAATACAAGTTGTCTTGCAAATAAAAAAAAACAAGTGCAAAGAATAACAAAGAAATAGCTTTCAGAAGGCAGGGAGGAAAATGAAAAAACAATTGGCGGGTCCCGATGGGACAAATTTGCTCTCCCTGCACATAAAATAGCACAGCATCTGATTATGGTTTTGATCCCACCTAGCACTTCCCTAATACCCGGTGTAGCCCTGGTCTAGTGATTGTAAGACTGAAGAGCTTTTAGTGCTGGACTTAATCTAGAAGATCTGCCACCAAACCAAAGCTCCTACCGCAGATGATGCTGGCGTCAGCCTGTCAGAGACAATTAGAAGGCCTGGTTATAGTCCCACTGTAACATGTAATTACATTTTCCTTTAGTTACTCAGAAAAAGGCATTTGTTATTTTGCCTTCTTGTTAAATTGCGTCCTTGCAGAACCAGCAGACAGTCTCAGAATGCAGATGACCACAGAGAGAACATTGTAATGTGAATCTCTAACAAGCCGGGGACTTGTAATTATAGAACAGATGAACACGGTGAATGCTAAACACATTGACGGCTGATCATTCAGTGTCATCATTTTTAATGGATTATTATACTATTATGACCAGAGCTAGTCACCTGAATACCAAAATACCAAGACTTCCGTTCTGTGGAATGGCCAAGAGGTTGGATAATGGTGGACAATAAATTACAGCTCTTCTCTACAATGGAGCAGTTATCGTCCACTTACCATGCCAGCTTCCCCTCCTATAGCTGATGCCTACCCGCTCCTCACACGGGCAGCTCCTGACCTCCATCTATCCATCCAGCTATCTGGATAGAATATATACAGATGCTGTAACATATAGCACGGCTACTGGGATAACTTGTGCAGCTAGAATAGGAGTAGGTTGAACACTGCTGATTAGAGAGAAATGCAAAGTTTTGGGATTCCTATGCAAGGTCTCAATGGAACACCTGCACTGTGAACCCAGCCCCCTGTAGGCCTATATATGAGCCTCTCTGAGAATAGCACGTGGCATTTAAAGAGGACCTGTCACCTGTCCTGACATGCCTCATCTAATAACAATTCTGGAGCATACCTGTTATTCTATGAAGTGCTAGCCCTTTATTTTTACTACTAGAAGTTATGAATGAATTGCCAGCAGTTTAAAATGAATGTCCAGATGGCTCAGTTGGGGTTGTGTCCCTGCACAATCTGACAGCACAATCTGACACTGGCAGCACTGATTAAATAGCGATAGACTGTGCAGGGACACCCCCTAACTGGTAACATCCATCTGGACCTTCTTTGTAAATTACAGTGAGCCCTCAAGATACAATGGCCTCAAGATACAATATTTTCAACATACAATGGTCTTTTCTGAACCATCGTAAGTTGAAACCAGACTAAACATACAATGTTTCAGACTCAGATCCAACCAATCAAGACCATATCTCTGGTAAAATAGCTGTATTAGTTGCTAGTTAGCAGATATTCTTGACTTTTATATGTAAGGACTTGTTTTATCTGTCTTAGTTATCTGCTTATTTTTCTTAAATCTTCATTTTCTTTTATCTTGGATGAAATTTTGTGCTTTGGAACCAATTACTCAACTTACAATGGTTTCAACATATAATGGTCGTCCTGGAACCAATTAATATTGTAACTTGAGGGACCACTGTATTATTCCTGCTAGTAATTCATTGGTAACTTCTAGCAGGAATAATAAAGGAATGGCACATCATAGAGTCATAAGAACAGACGCTTCAGAATTGTCATTACATGGGGAATGCAAGTAGATACTAGAACAGACATATCAGGAGAGGAAACAGGTCCTCTTTGAATGCTGTGTGAGCTTCATGACTACCTAAAAGTCAGACAAAAATGACCAGCAGTGCAGTAATGTTCAGTTTAGAACCACACACCAGACACCAGGGGCTGACTGGGAACTTACAGTGGCCCTGAAAAAAAATAAATAAAAGTTGCCTATTTTGTAGCCAGGTCCAAATTAACAGAAGGCGGGGCAACACAAATAAGCGAGGTCAACAATACCATAGTGCAAAATACCAGCCCAGCAGCTAAATAACACAGTGTAGCTCAATATACTACCCCAAAATCTCTGTGGTCGCCATAAATAGCTACCATCTTCTGTCCTCCTCCTCCAGTTGTCTATGCATCAGGCGCTTAGGATGTGAGATGCAGGCCACAGCAGTTGAATTCAGGAGGGCATGTGTGGTTGTTGGTCCAGTACATGAGTACCTAATTACTGTTGAGAGCTCATTATGTACCCGGTCAGTGGCAGAGGATGAGGACTTGGGTGGTCCCCTGGGGCATCGGCCCACCAGGAAATTTCCCTGTAGGGTCTATGGCCAAGCCACCCCTGTCGGACAATCATGCCTCCTGGACCCTTTTCTTTAAAGTTAAGTATTTTCCCTGAGAAGGGAGTGCATAAGAGTACAAGTAAGAAAACTACAGCACTATGAAGAGTCATTATCTCTTAATATTATAAAAATGAGTTTCTTTCTGTCTGTCCATCTGTCTGTCTGTCTGTTCTCTATGCACGACCAAACTACTGGAGCGATTTTCACCAAATTCGGCACACAGGTACTTCAGGTGTCCGGGAAGGTTTTAGACCAGGTCTCATCTCTCTAGAACATAACGTCCCCGAGATATTCCCAAAATATGACCTGCATTAGCCAATATTAGCCTGACAGCATTGGTTTTAAACCCCAACTGCCATTCTCTGCATAGACACACACAGGGAGGGCAGGTTTCCATAACAACACAGCCAGGTAATTAGCAGCCAGCTGAGGATCTCAGATAACAATCCAGTCAATTCTATTCAATTCTTTAAAGGGGCAGAGCGCTGTGGATGATATTGTTAAAGGGGTATTCCGGTTACCATAAATATAACTTATGTTTTAGACTAATTTTAGACTATGACCGTTCAGTAGTAAATCTTCCACTGCTACCCATTGCGTGTCCTCATAAATTACCATGGCACCAACCTGTGATTCACACCACTCTCAAAAGAAGGACTTACAACAACTACTCCAGGTTTCACTAAGCCACACCCTGACTCTGTCAGGCCATGCCCCCTTACCCCTCCGCAGGGGATTGAGAAAATGAAGGTAAAAATTGACTTCTGTCAGCTGCAGGGGTGGGAGGGTGAGTTTCTCTCTGCAACAACACATAGAAACATTAGATGAAATAGACTAATATTAGACTACGACCGTTCAGTAGTAATAAAAGATGTTTTCTTCCACTAAAAGGACTTAAAAGCAACCCCCCCCCCAAGTTCCCACTAAACCACGCCCCCGGTCAGGCCACGCCCTCTCCCACTCCGCAGCCAATGGGGATTGAAAAAATGAAGGTAAAAATCAACTTCTGTCAGCTACAGGAATGGGTGGGAAGATGACTTTCTCTCTGCAATGACACACACACAAACATTAAATGAAATAGATTAAATATACCCATGCGAAGCAATGTTTTCTTCCACTGCTACCCACTGTGTTTCCTCAAATTACCATGGCATTGACCTATAATTCAGGCCACCCTGAAAAGAAGGACCTAAAAGCACCCCCCCCCCCAAGGTTCCCGGTAAACCACGCCCCCGACCCAGTCAGGTCATGCCCCCTCCCACTCCGCAGCCAATGGGGATTGAAAAAATGAAGGTAAAAATCAACTTGTCAGCTGCATTGACTTTCTCTCTGCAACGACAAACACAGAAACATTAAATGAAATAGATGAAATATACCCAGGCAAAGACGGGTCTTTCTGCTAGTCAGTTATAATAATTTATGGCAAAACAACAAGTGATGTGAGGTAGAACAAAAAATAAAATACATATCATAGTGAAAATATATGGAACATCACGAAGTACATAAATGGTATGCCAGAATTAAGGGGTAGGATGGTAGTAGTGGTAAGAGGTACATGTAGAGAGTAAATACTGGACCGGTAGAGCTTCATTCTGAAGACAATGAAGAAATACATGGAGGCTGTGACTATCTTAATACAATTGCTGTATATAGAATATAAGGAATAGTAATAACATATCAGGCAACTTTTAATACAATGATATAAAGTAGATGAGAGGACATAAGGACGTATGGACATCATACAGATGGATCCCCCACTTCCAGGCTCGGACTGGCCCACATGGGTACAGGTGAATCCCCCGGTGGACCCCTGAGCAAGGTGGGCCCCTAGTTCCCCACCCCCTGCACAAGTGTGGATGTACACAATGTATAGCTCCTCAACCAGCCTATGTTCATATAAAAAACACATCTTGCTGCTGTTTGAGCAGGTAATATGTGAATGTATCCGTGCGGTGGGCCCTCTAAATACATTTTACTGGTGGTCCCTAGGCACCCCAGTCCGACACTGGTCACTTCTATAAGCCTGGGTACAGCAGCTACAAAGACAAGCCATGTGCATGGTGGAATATTAGAGGCTCTGAATAGTGCTGAGCAAACCAAACTCCACAAAGTGGAATTCGATTCGAATTTCAGTAAAAATTTGATTCGCCACAAAGCCGAATTTCCTCATGCTTCATGGTAACAAAGCGATTTTTACCTGAAATTGCGTAAAAAACAAAAAATCACACTTATCACATCCATTTCAGCGCGAAGAGACGGCCGCCGCCATCGTGATTGAAGATCTCGCATGAAAACACATGTGCGGTGACGTATGACCGGCCGGCGTGATGACGGTATGATGGGCTTCGTGAGATTTAACACTAGATCTTCAATCAAGATGGAGGTTGCCAGCTCTTCACGTTCAAATGGATGAGGGTCAGTATGATTTTATTATACTGTTTACTGCTATCAGATGCCGTGATCGTGTATGAACATGGGGGGTACAATGACGGGGGAAGGGGAGTGTCACGCTATCGGCACTCCCTGTCATTGCACCCACTGCTTACAAATAAATGTGCTTCGTGACAAAGTAGTTTTTTTTTGTAAAATTCTGCGAAGCAGCCAAATCAAATTTTCCAATACTTCACTCATCTCCAGCTTTGAACGCCTTCAGGGGCATTTTATTTTTTTATTTTTTTTATGATTGCATTTTACTAATTTTGGGCTAAAAAAAATCCATTTTTCGATTGATCTTTATTAAAAATATACAGTCATTCTGTCACAAAGAGTTAACTGTCTAACTGTGTGAATCGTACTTATGCTTTATATACTATGCAAAGTAAATAAAATATCCATGCTTTTTATTACGGTAGTTAATGTACTGTAACATAGGAGCTGCAGAACCAAGATTGCTGAATATCCTGTACACAGGTAGCGGTTCATCTATAACCTATGTCAGGATTACAGACCTGGGTTTAAACAAGACCAATTTACACACAGAAATGTAAATTCCTAGCATCCAGATAACCAGACTCAGAAGAAGCAAATGACTCGGTAAGATAACGTCATTTAAATATATTATTTATAACAGGCAGAATAGCTGTAAATCCCACCTACAATTTATTCTACCTGCAAGTAAACTTTCCATACCTCATCAAATAAATATTCACGAGGAGGGAAAGTCTGAACCGGGTTGATAAGGATTCAGTTTTTTTTGTTTGTTTGTTTTTTTATTTTTTTTTCTAGAGGATCCAAATTAGAATTTAGTAATAAATTAAGAAAGTAAAAATAACTTAAAACAGGTTAATATCAACCTAAAACACACAGCAAGAGGTGAGACAAGAACATCATATCATGCTTACAGGTTTTACCTAATACATGTAATATTTCAATATCATCGGAAACACAGGCACAAGTCTCCACCAATATTTCAGGGCTACTAAGCAGGAAATTGACATGTTGTGGGTGATTTCCATGGTCCGTTACTGCCATCTAGTGGACACTGTAAAAATACAGCAGTACTACAAATGTAGTGTGAAATGCGAAATACATGTTACAATAATAAAACTAACATATATGTTAACATCTTTAACAAGGCATCTGTTTAACTCATGCATTTTTTTGTATATGTTAAAACTAAGACAACAATGTGATATAAATGTAGCCTAAGGCCTCCACACGTCCATTTTTCACTGATGTGTGCTGTCTGCATTTTCCACGGATAGCACACGTACCCATTGCTTTAAGGGCTCATGCACACGACCGTATGTATTTTGCAATCTGCAAAACACGGATTTGCAAAAAAAAAAAAACGCATGACATCCGTGTGATGTCTGTGTTGCATCCTTTTTTTTTTTTTTTTTTTTTACAGAACCATTGTAACAATGCCTGTCCTTGTCCGCAAAATGGACAAGAATAGGACATGTTCTATTTTTTTTGCGGAACGAATATGCGGATATAAGGACATGGAATGCACACAGAGTCATTTCAGTTTTTGGGGATTGAAATGAATAGTTCTGCATATGGACCCGTAAAAAAACGGAACGGAAACGGAAGAAAAATAAGTTTGTGTGCATGAGCCCTAAATGTGTCTGTTCACATTTCAGTAGTATTTTACTGACCATGGGTTAGTAAAAATAATCACGTAGACATGCACTATTGCAGACCAAGCAGGCCCATTGAAGTCTATGGGTCTGTAAAAATCATCCGTGATGAGTCCGTTTTTCACAGAAGACAGATACAGCTCAGTTCTTCTTGCTTTTAAAGGCCATCTGTCAGCAGATCTGTACCTATGACACTGGCTGATCTGTTACATGTTCACTTGGCAACTGAAGACATCTGTGTTGGTCCCATGTTCATATGTGTCTGCATTGCTGAGAAAACTAATATTTTAATATATGCAAATGAGCCTCTAGGAGCAACAGGGGCGTTGCCATTACCCCTAGAGGCTCTGCTCTCTCTGCTACTGCCACGCTCTCTCCACTTTGATTGACAGGAACAGGTGTCAAGATGTTTACACTACTTGCTCCTGTCAAAGTGCAGAGGGAGCGGCAGTTGCAGAGAGAGCAAAGCCTCTAGGTGTAATGGCAACTCCCCCATTGCTCCTAGAGACTTATTTGCATATTATGTAAGCACAGATGAACATGGGTCCAACACAGATGTCTTCAGCTGCCAAGCGCACATGTAACAGGTCAGCCAGTTTCATAGGTACAAATTAGAGATCAGTGAATCTATTCGCCGCTTCGTAGATTTGTATCGAATCTTACAAATTTTCTAATCCGAATCGAATCCGGATTTTTTCAGATTCGCTTTGTATTATTCGTAAATTTTCGTAAAATTTTGAACGCTAATGATACGTACACTACGCAAGAAACGTACGCATCTGTCGTGAAGCTGGAAAATGACGATACGCCCCCCCAAGAGCGGGAAAGTGAAGATTCGCCCCCCTCAGTACTGGAAAAAAACAACCCAGCCCACTGGGATCTAACTACTTACACGTATAGGGAGTAAAGACTCCTCCCTCAGTACTCCACCCTCCTCTGAACCGGTTTAGACCAGCTCCAAACACTGATCAGTAGCAAGCATGGCTAAAGAGCTGTGTCCGAACTGGAACCAGAGGGTGTCACACTCTGAACTAAAGAGAAACCCAGCTTCAGTGCCCTTATTCTCCTTACCGGCTGCTGAGATTGCTGTGCATCGTGAAGCGGTTTCGTCGTGAGGCGGCTGGTGCTTCTGCTGTGGCTGGTGCGGTGGAGGCAGCTGGAGCGTCCACTTTACCTGCCAGGAGGAGATCAACAACACCTTCCATAAGGCAGAACCCGATTGTGCCACCATCGGCCCACGCACAGACCCTCTGGCATTACAAAAATGCCGTGGAGGACTCAATAATCCAGGTACTGACCATCCCAGGCCAGGAGATCCTAAGAGCGCCAAAAGGGAACTGTCCTGTGATTTCTTGGCAGACGACGAGGACAGCAAGGAGTACTTCGTGGGCCGCAGGTCAGTTAAAAGGCCGTACCTGTACCAGCCTCGTCACAGCCTGTATGTGGGGGATCAGGTGGAGTACACCCCCATGGCATCCCTGAAGGGCCCCTTCGCTACCGGGGTTACCCTACTATCTAAGCCCCTGGTCCCAACATCACCACCTGAAGTATGGCCGGAGGAACCACCAGGCGAAGTACCGGTGTGCTGCCTTCAGGAGTCACTAGATGGCGTCCTCTGGTTCAGGGAAAAGCCACAGCCGGAGCCATTCAGCTGGGTCAGCTGACAACGTCATCATTTACATTCCAATCCACGGTGATCCACCAATACCAACTACCATGGAAGATGAAGCCAGCAGCAGCCAGGGTAGCTGGGGCTTCTTCCCTGGATGCAACCTTGCCGGAACCGCTGCAGCCTGAAGTCCTTACCCCTGCTGTCCCGGCAGGAGTATCCGGAAAAGTGCAAGTCGCTGCAGCGCTCACCAGCGTGACCACCACCCGGTCAAGTCCGACTTCCGGAAGAGGAGGGCACTGGAGTTCCACCACGGCAGCGAGCTTGGCCTACAGGAGACAGGAGCGTCCTCTGATGTCCTTCAGTAGCAGCTCAAGCGAGGAGGACTCCTCATCTAAGGGACCCAACTACTGGCTGTCTCAAGGACCTATGGAAGCCACACCATGGACTGCACCTGAGGAGTGAGAGCTAGTTGGCGCTTTTTTTGTTTGTTTGTATTGCCCCCTGTTTGACTCTCACCCAGATGGACATGGCTTGTCAGGACTCCCCCCCCCCATTATGCCTAAAATTTCCAGCTGTGCCTAAGCGCCTCTATTCCCCCCTCCCCCTTTCTTCTCAGGTTATTTGGGAGACCCCTTTGCAAAGAGGGTTCTATTTGCTGCTATTTTCTATTATCCATGTGTATACATTACTTGTTTGGATTACAAAATTACCTCACGTGGATTACAATTGCATTTGCAGACTCGAGGAGAGACTCAAACGTATATCTGAGCCTTTTATGCTTGCAAATGTGAAATTACACTAAAATGTTTGCATACTGTCTTTGCTGTATTTTAGCAATAATGTTTGTACAGGTTCAGCAACGTTCAAGCACTTTAGCCCATTGTGTTTATTCTTTTTCCGGTACTGCAATGTGTCCTATTATGCAGTTATTGAACAGTGTTTTTAGTAAATTATGCACTTAGCTGGATAGCTATCAGTGAGCACCTTACTTTTCTACCTCATATGGACTGTCTCTGAGGACTGTACGCCGCGGCCTAGCCTTGTGCGTATGACGCAATCGCGAGTCAATAGTATGCTAAGGATTCGTACGCACTTTTGTACACTAATGCTTACGTATTGCGTACTTTTAGCAACGCTGACTGTATGTAATTTGTGTAGGAATGTTCGCAAAACAACGATTATTTCTAACGTAAATTCGACAGAATAAATTCGTATTAAGGCCAAATCTTGTCAAAAATTCGTTGAATATTCGCCGAAGTGAATTTTCAATGATTCGCTCATCTCCAGTACAAATCTGCTGACAGATGCCCTTTAAAATGTACTTCCATTTTTTTTGGGGGGTTGCGGATGGTTCTTACCAGGATCCTACACTTTATATATACAGGTCTGTATGAATTCCGTACAGTTTTCCGTTCCGGCTCTCCTTTCCCATTCAGTTCTAGTTTTCTTGCTTTCAGAAAAGGCTATTTCATCTTCAGAGCTGTGAAGCGCAGTAGATAAATCTCTCCTCTTTTGTGTTTGAGGGGAGTGGTTTGCTCTCCTCTTCATCTATCTCCTGTCTTCTGCTACTGTCATGCTATCAGGGCTGCCACCAGGCTATACCCCTCGATCCACAAATCCACCCCCACACCTTGGCCCCACCCCCACTCTAACCCCCAATTTCACACTTTCCCCGCATCCTCCCCTGATCAAACATTAAGGGCCCATTCACACGGCCGTGTGAATGGGTCCTCATCTATTCCGCAATATTGCGGAATAGATGCGGCCCCATTCACTTCTATGAGAGCAGGCAGCTCTGCATAAAAAAATAGAACATGTCCTATACTTGTCCGCAACAGCGGACAAGTATAGGCATTTTCAATGGGGCGCCCGGGCGTGTGTTCCGCAACGTTGCGGAACACACACCGGGCAGCGCCCGTAGTATTGCGCGTCTGCATTTTTGCGGACCCGCAATAATACGGTCATGTGAATGGGCCCTAAAGTTTCCCATCCTACACCATATCACATACATAACCATTAGCATTTGTTTTGGCCCAAAGATTTTTTTAGGTCTGCCAACACCAAGGTAGACTCTTGTGGCAGGACTCTACTGCACTCTAAAATGCTTTCAAACTTTTAATTTTCTTTCTAAATGTATTTTTATTTAATTTTCTTAACCACTTGCCTACCGCCACACGACTATATGCCCCAGTGGCGGCCCGTGCCACTGCAGATCACTGTGACCGCTCTGTCAAGCATCTATCACCTAACCGTGCCATTCATTTCAATGGGAAGAATCGCTCTCATAGACTTGTATGGGAGCGATCCTTCTCGTTGAAATGAATGGGGTGGTTAGTTGTAATTACACCTACTCACGACTACCCCCGTTACGGCGAGCTGGTAAACAGTGAAGAGGAGGCAGCGCTGGTAAGGCGCGCGCCTCCGCTTCAAAATGCTGATCGGCGGGGGTGTCGGACCGATCCAGAGGATAGGTCATCAATAAATTTAACATCTTTAAAATCCAGTCTTTTGAAGTCTTGCAGCGGGCCCAGTCAGCAGATAAATTACATAAATAACGTCCATTTTCAGGGTACAAGCGTACGGGAATGGTTTTAGAAATCTTTTATCTTGAAACCTTTGTAATAAGAAGGGATAAGAAAGGAAAAATATTCACAGTTTTTCCTTAAATAATTAAAAACATATTATATCCATGATCTAATGGCACAAAAAAGGTGTGAGGTGTCCTGTGAAAAATAATATAATATCATATACTTGTACATGTAGGCTGGCTCAGAATTGAATCAGTTATTTGTAGTTAGGAACATTGTCACAACTGAAAAATTGGTCCAGTAAGGAAGAGGGATCAAGAGGGATTACGTATAATAATAACTAATTAAATCCACATAGTGATACATTATTTTCTAATCTCTTAGTATTTCTGATTGCAGATTATTTTATATATTGCACTCATAGATATGGATATAGGCCACAGATTGGAGGGGACCCTGTTGATTTCCTTGGGAAATGTTTTTTCTTTGGAACTTGTAGTTACAGACGTGGGGATACCTGATATGTGTGTTTTCCAGCTTTAAACAGTAAAACACTACTATAACAATAAATGTTTTTCTGTTACTATTATTTTTCTGACAGTAGTCTTATATGGAGGTCTCTTTTTTTTGCAGAAAACATTTTTTTAAATTATTTTCTTCCTTTTTAGTTTTGTTACACTATAGGATTTCCACATTATGGAAATAATAAAGCATCATGTGAACAATAAAACAGTCCCTTGCAAGAAAACCTGTGTAAAAGAAAATTGACTTGTTGTCCACAGCGACCAATCAGATTGCAGCTTTTATTTTTCAGCGCTCGTTTGGAAAATGAAAGGTGGAATCTGATTGGTTGCTATGGGCAACTAAACCAGTTCTACTTTACAGCAGTTTTGATGAATTTCTCCCATTGAGTCCTTCAAAGTTACGAGAAAATGTACTAATCAGCTAAATGACAGATTTCTGGCTCCTGGGATACAATTATTTCTACTATATAAGCCATTACCGTTGAGGGGAGTATTATTTACTTAGCACAAGATGGCACTACTACTACTGGCGGATGGGAGATGGATCGGCAACTGTGTCCTCATCTACTGTTCACCTCAAGAATCTCCTTTCACTGTCACTGTCAGCACAGCAATCGATTTGACTTGTGACTCGGCATGCGGGAAAGGAAGCAGCGTCTGACTGGCAAGTAAGGAAGTAACGTTGGACACTGCTGGAAATATTACTTCGGGGGCCATTTTAGAGAGCACAGCAGTCTCCCTTCTGCACTAAGTGCAGGCTGGCGTGACATCTGCTCTGACTGACTGGGCCCGGCGGCCGGCAAAATCAAGTAGATGACTATGAGTTTGTGCCAGCCAGCGGGCCCCAATCACTCAGTAATAGTGATAGTGATCCGACTTCATCTCCGGGCCCCCTAAAGGAGTCTGATGGTAGGACCCCTGACGGTACTGTTGATCTTTCGGTGGTGGATTTTATTCAGCAGCAGTATGGTAAAACTATTCAGTCACTATGTGGTGGTAGTCACGGTGTGGCGGTATTATTAGCACATTGTACAGTGGTATCACTGGTAATTGTGTTCTTTGTGTAGTGCCTTTTTTCAGTAACATTAGGAGTTAATATGTAATCACTGTATGGTGGTAATAGTTGATCCTGATATAGCTGTATTATTTGATGACTATATATTAAAACGGTTTTATGTGTGAGTGGAGACATCATATAACTTGGGGCTTTTTAGATCCTAGAAATGCAACTGGAAGCACTAGAGATCAGCACTGCAGGTCTCTGAATAGCACCTTCTGAAGTGACTGAATGTGACTATATTGTTAGTACATACCTCCCAACTTTTGAAAATCACAAACAGGGATAATAGCAGCATAAATTTTCTAATACTAACTCTAACTCTGATCGATAAATATCTATACACACCCTATCCAGACCAGTCCCATTAATACCCCCCCACACAGAAGTTATATCTACAGTACATTATGCCGTCTGTACAGTAGTTAGGCCCACAGCACATTGTACGCCCCCAAGCAGGCATAATGTCGTCATACATCTTGGTGGTTGATGCTGTAGGAGCAGCGCACAGGCTGATTCCTGAGCCTGCACTCTCCTCCTACACAGCCCAGCAGCGCGATGTGTAACCGCATCATGTCTGATGAAGAGTGCTGGTAGTTTATATGAATGGGACAGTACAGCAACCTGATTCACAATTGCAATCAACAGTCTCTGCGTCTTAAGGACGCAGAGACTGTTGAGAGTGGGAGATACCTCGGCCCTCCCAGGCCCACCAGAGTCTGTCCGACCAGATCCAGAACGGTTGGGAGGCATGTTGGTACAGTATATAAACATTTGGCCAGTACTGCCTGGGCAGCTGTAAAACCTGTAAGATCTGTGAAAGTGCATCTTATGTATTAACTGCTGGACCACTGCCAGATAAGAACTGTCCTGATCTGTTTGCATTTGAATTCTTCAGTAAAGAACCGTTTTGCTGCACAACTGTCTCATCATTGGTGCACTACTACTACTACAATGCAAAGTGTTGGTGTCTTGACATCCCTACCTTGTACCTCAACTGTCATCAGGCAGGAGGACCCCAGAACCCAATGAGAGCGTCACGAAGGGAGGAAAGGTGTGCCCTTCCTATGACTGCACACCAGCCCAGGGAGCTTGAGAACAGTGAGTACTGCAACAACTACTACACCCATCCAGCCACTCACAAATGCCCCTATGGCCCAGTTGCTGCTTGTGTGGTTTCCAGCAGTCAGACCCCCCTCCAATCGATTAGAGACTCAATATCCATCCATTAGTCCTCTTTCAGACGTTAGTGAATCATGTACATGTGTTGTCTATGTTCTCCACAGTCTGCACACATACCCATTGATTTTAATGTGTTTATTTACATACCAGAGATTTGATGTGGGTCGGTGGAAAAACTAAGGAGACATGCATTTCTTTGATCCATGATGCAAACCAAACACCAAGCCAAACCAAAAGTCTATGGATCTGTGAAAAACACTGACACAACACGGATGACAGTTGTGTTCTATTAGTGATTTTTAAAAACTATTGGTAGGAGATGTGGAAATTCATTTCAGTCCAGCAGTGTACATGAAATATGGATACATGGACCAAACTTGAATCCTTCACAGGATCTTCAAGGATGAAGGAGCGAATACAATTAAAAACATTTTACCCTTTCTTTCATGGAGGGTTGTTCGTTTTTGAGTTTTAGTTTTTCACTCTTTGCCTTTCTGGGGCCATAACTTTTTTATTTTTCCAGTCACATAGCCTTTTTAGGGCTTGTTTTTTGTGGGACAAATAGTACTTTCTAATGGCACCATTAAATGTTGCATATGAAGTAGTGGGGAACTGGAAAAAAATTCCAAATGGGGTGGAATTTGAAAAAAAATGCAATTCTGCCAAAGTTTTATAGGTTTTGTTTTTATAGTGTTCCCTATGTGATAAAACTGACCTGTCACTTTAATTCTCTGGGTCAGTAGAATTACAGCGATACCACATTTGTGTAGTTCTTCTTGCTTTTTAATACTGAAAAAAATAAAAACCTTGAAAAAAATTAATTTCTGACCCCTGTAAAAAATTTTGTAGTTAATTTTATGGAGCTGTGCAAAACCTTTTTTTTGCAGGGTGAACTGTACTTTATTTTCATTGAAACCATATGGGGGTGTGAATGATGTTTTGGTCGCTTTTTATAAAAAAAAATTTTGTGGGAGATGAAGCGACCAAAAAACGGCAAATTGACCATTTTGACTTTTTTTCTGTTTCCCAGTTTGCAGTATGGGATAAATCTTTTTCTATATATATTTTTTAATAAATCTTTTTATTAATATCCAAGATAATACAAAGCATATACAGAGATGGAGAACATTATTAAACAGGGGAAAGATCTCTCCATAATGTAAGACAATGGTCACATACAGGCTTTATGTAATCGCATACTTAGGAAAATTACATTGTAGTCAGAATCATATATGATAAGAAGGCAGTAAATCTCATGTAGGTCCAAGGAGAAACAAGCTTCCTTCTTGGGTGGTAGCTGATATACAACGTAAGAGTATTGTGTACAGAACTTAAGTCAATTTACAATACGAGACAGTAAGAAATACTTCTCCCAGGGAGGCTTTTATATGTAAGTGGAGCCATATAGTAACCCACATATACAAATCCTAGGGTAAGCAAAAATAGGTCCCTAGGTCCCATGAGATAGCCTAAAATGCCTCCACGGTTGCCAGAGCTTTGTAAATTTGGCATGTTGTCCAGAGGCCCAACTTGCCATTTCCAATCTATAAAGTTGGTCTAATTTATTGAACCAGAGATCAAGGGATGGTGGATCTTTGCTAAGCCATTTGAGGGGGATCAGTAGTCGGGCTGCCTGTACTAGGAGGGTGGGAAGATTATATGACGCTGGAGACCAAGAGGCAGTCGTCAACCATAGGAGAGTCGATTCTGGAGACAGACTAATCTTAGTGTCACATATTTTATTGAAATTTTTCTGTTGCCAGAACCCCTGGATAAGTGGGCAAGACCAGAAGATATGGAGTAATGTGCCAGATTCTTGTTAGCATCTCCAACATAGGTCTGATGAAGTGAATCTTTTTATATTTTAATATTACTGGCGTTTTTGCATGCAGTGATGCTCATGTTGTTTATTTTCTTTAGTGTCATTGTATTTTGATTTTGAGGAAAGGGATGTGATTTGAATTTATATACTTTTTTTATGTTTTAAAAACATTTTACATTTTCCATAGAGAACTATAACAAGCAATCATCAAATTGCTTCTTTCATAGACCCCAATGCATTAGCATTGGTGTCTATGAGACTTAGGGCTCATGCACATGAACATATTTTCTTTCCGTATCCGTTCCGTTTTTTTATGGGCCGTATGCGGAAACAGGCCAGCTGTTCCTTTCCGCAAAATACAGAATGCACACGGATGTCATCCGTATTTCTTGCCGTTCTGTTTTTGCGGACCGCAAAATATATATGGTCGTGTGCATGAGCCCTTACAGTGGAGCCCTGCTATAGGTACCTAAGTGCAGCAGCCTTGGATCATTTAGGAGGGCAGAGGCTGCCGGACACATTATTTGGGTCACCCGATCCCCCCTAGGAGGAGCCAATGAACGCCTGAGCGCCCTCTTCCGGGTTTTTCCGGTCCTAGATGTCATGGTAACTAGGGATGAGCGAATTTCTTGAAATTTCGATTTGGCTGATTCGCCGAATTTTACAAAAAAATTCGCTTCGTGACGAATTATTTCGCCACGAAGCGCATTTTTTTGTAAGTAGTGTGTGCAATGACAGGGAGCTGCGATAGCGCCGCCCCCGTCATTGTACCCTTCAGATGCTGCGTTCATACATGATTGCGGTGTCTGACTGTAAAAACAGTGTAAAATAAACATTAAAAAATACATTAAATCAAACTTATCTCCTCCATTTGCTCACGACGGGCCGGCCGCCGCCATCTTGCTTGAATATCTGGAGCAAAATCTCGTGCAGCGCGAGATTACGTCATCACGCCGGTTGGCGTGGTGACGTCATACGACACTACACGCTGGATTTCGCCCAGGATCTTCAATCAAGATGGCGGCCCGTCGCGAGCAAATGGAGGAGGTAAGTATGGATTTTTTGTTTTTTACACTATTTCAGGATAAATCGATTCGCCAACACGAAGCACATGGAAATTCGGCTTCTAGGCGAATCGAGTTTATCCTGAAATTCGGATCGAATTCCACTTTGTGGGATTCGATTCGCTCATCTCTAGTGGTAACATTTGACCATGGCATCTCAGGGATTAATTGCGTGTAATGGCCACTATAGGCGCCACTTCTTGGTCTGTGATCAGTTTACTGCAGTTGCCTGCTTATTATATGGATAATGTGGCTGCTGTAAAGCAATTTTGATAAAGCAGTTCTCTGGGATTTTAATATTTATAGCAAAGAAAAACAAAATGGGGGCTAGCCAGCACATCCCAGTGCGCAGGTGCACGTTGCCATGGCTGGAAGCACAAAAGTAAAAAAAACAATGCGGCAGTACTATGCAAACACAAATAATAAAGTCGATACAATAGTGCCGTACTCACTATAGAAAATGTAAAATACTAATGCTGCGTTATAAATTTGAGATTCTTGGCAAATACATTTTGTACAAAATTATTGGTGCCTGCCCGACAAGGCGATCTTATTAGGACAGGAACCAGCACTAAACAGGGAATAAAGGTTCCACAAGCATGCTGAGCCAGTGCTGCACCAAAAGAGGTATAATATAGTGTGGTCTCAGCATGCATGTGGAACCTGTATTCCTGTACTGGTTGTCATCCAGATTTAGGTTTCTAGACCTTATACAATATCATAAACTGCCCCTTCATGTGCCAGGCCCCTCACAGGTAATATACTTACCCCAGTCCCCGCGCCGCTCCTGGTCCCTGCACCGCTGCTGTTGCTTTCCCTGTGCACCAATGAAAACATCTGGTGTCTGAGGGGAGGGAACAGCCAATGGCAGGCGGGGATGGGGACGAGCCTCCCTAGCATCACCTGCCTGCCATTGTCTGCTACCTCCTGACACCGGATGTTTTCATCAGCGCACGGGGAGAAGCAGCAGCGGCGGTGTAAGGACCAGAAGCAGTGTGGGGAGTGGAGTAACTATATTACCTGTGAGGGGCCAGGCACATGGGGGGAGGCAGTTTATGATATTGGATAACCGCTTAAATTTTCCAGGTCATTCTGAAAATGTTAAAAATTCTCATTCATCTCTCAAATATGATTAATCTTCAATTATTTACTGGTTTAGTGTGGAAAAGCAACTAGGATTTATTTTACCGCTCTGTGTTACTAACCAAGAGAAGAATCTGTTTGGATCTTCTCAGGTTGGGGTGTCCAGCACTGTCATCCAGAAATCTACTGAAACACTGACATTTATTGGTGATAAAACATCAGCACTTCCCTCACAACAATGTAGTAAAGAGAACCCCCCAGCCCCAGGAGGATAGAAAAGAAAATACAAGACACAAGGAGGTGTTTTTTTGTTTTTGTTTTATTTTGGGGGGGGGATTTGGGGTTCGGGTAGGATGATTTATGGGTTTTTTTCTTTTTTTTAGGGGAAAAACAGGAAAAAGGGTATATTTTTAGTTTTTTTAGGGTTTTTGATTTTTCTTTTTTTATTTTGGGGTAGGGGTAAAGGGGAAAACAGGGAGCAATGGTAGGCTCCGCTGGTAGGCACATTCTTCTTCCTCTACTGCTGGAGGCCAATACCTGGTATCTATATCTGCTCTTTCCAGGCTTGGCGGGGACTCTGGTGCTGTCCATGTAGACAGGTGCTGTTATCAATTGCTTCTTTGGTGATTGTAGAAGCTAAGTCCTCCAAATCCACAGCCTTCAGAAAAGCATGCAGGGCCTGAGCAGGATCTTCAGCATCAGAAGAAGCAGCACATTCTTTGGAAAGGGGTATTTTTTCTGTTTTTTTTTTTATATATATATATATATATTTGTTGTTTTAATCTCCTGGTCACACTCTTCTCCTTCTACTGCAGTTGGCCCATAGCTGGATGTACATTTGCTTTTTCCGTCTTGATGGGGACTCTGGCACAGATGACAATGTCCATGTAGACTGATGTTTACAGGCATAATATGTTATAACGCCATGTAATCTGCGATGTTTGCAGAGGCCAAGTTTTCCCCAAACTCTCAGTCTTCGGAAAAGCATGCAGGGCCGGTGCAGGATCTTTATGTCTTGGAAGAAGAGGTTTTCAATGAGGAGATTTAATAAGGATATTTCCTCTTTCTAGAGGCGCCAGGACTGATTTTCTGGATGACATTTTGGTGGCTGAGTCCATACGCTGCTTTCCTGGCTGGACCATAGTTCTCTCTATTGGTCTTGTTGGATGGAGTATGATGACTTGTAGATGGAAGGTCATCATTTTGGCTGGTGGTCAGGAGATGTAATCTGCCCGTACAAAACCTGCAATAAGCTTTATTTTGAGCGATGGTTCTAAAACGCCCAAAGCTGTGGAGACAGAGAAATTACTGGTTAATAGGAAGAAATGGATAAAGTCATTACAGGACAGACATAAACTGTACCAACAACAGAATATCTCCACCAATATATGAATAACTCGCTACAGGAAAACAGCCCCAGCACAAAATATAGAATATGCACCATCCTGACCCCTTTTACCTATAAAACAGCCCCCGACGTCAATCTACTGAGGTAATAGTATCTTACAATAAAATACCAGCAGCAGGATCAACCCTGAAGTCATCCCATAGTTATTGTGCTTTATAAGTCTAATATCCTCTTACCTATGATGACACCAGGAGCATTGGTAGGTGAACTTGTATCTGATGTTATATGAGTGGTAAATGTCCACCTTTGGCAGCTCTGGATGCACACAGGTCACTTTTTGGGCATACTTCATCCATAATGGACCATGTCCAGCCTGTAGATCTCCATCAATAAGCCAGCAGGCAGCATGACACATCTCATGAGCTAATGTGTCTCTTACTCGGTCTAAAGAGAAAAGAATTTATATGTACAATGAGTATAAAATACGTATTACATCCCAAGTAGCCGCCTGTTACTTCTATCACAGGTGGGAGATTTCATAGCAGCTTCTACCCCATATAAAGGGTGTTATATGAAGCTGTAAGATAGAAGTGATGGGAGACCTACCTGCAGAATCACAGACTTTCTCAGACAGTTCAATGATAGAATAATGCTCACTACCATCCTGCACATTATGGCAACGACCACCTGTAGATGTTAGTCTTTTACTCCAGGTTATTTGTAAGTCCTGAGGGAGCTAAAGAAGAAGAAAGAGAAAACAAAGTCCATTATATCTACACTTCATTCACTGACATACAGCAAGGAATAGAAGTAGAGGTCCCCCCTAAGAGAAAACATATTTCCATGGTCCTCCCAAGGTAATAAGGACCTTGTGGACATGTCATCTACAGACTGATGATAGGATACCTTGTTCTCAAAGATGGTTCTGTTGTAGAGATGGAACAGTCTTCTTACAAGCTCCTCCTTTAACTCCTGGAAAAAGGTGGTGTAAGTGGATGTGGGCGATGTGATGTCTTTAAGGAAACAGCCACGAGTATTACACAGAGGTCTCC
Source organism: Rhinella marina (assembly GCA_900303285.1). Classification (NCBI taxonomy): domain Eukaryota; kingdom Metazoa; phylum Chordata; class Amphibia; order Anura; family Bufonidae; genus Rhinella; species Rhinella marina. The sequence continues at coordinate 5,809 of ONZH01005377.1, read as the reverse complement.
TGGAAAGAAAACAGAAAGAATATTAATCATCAAACCTTAGGTCCAGTCTCAGAACATCCGAATATCTATTCTGTCACTGATCCCAAAATATGAAGTGGAAATTACATTTATCCCACCACCAGCAAGAGACTACAGGGGCCTTTACCGTAGTAAATAATAAACTGACATATCTCACCTTTCCTCTGGAGTGGATCTCTCCGCACATTCAGATGGTGCTTTATCTGTACAGAAATGTGAAGTAATAAAAGAGTGAACAATATGGTATTAAATACTGTGCAGAGATAATGGCTGTAAGTAGGGGATAAGGGGGAGCAGGTAGGCCCTTGGACTTTGAGTACACAGCCAAATATATATTTAGTTAAACTTGAATGATATCAAACTGACCTGTGACAGCAGTGTCTGATGTAATGGTGGATTCATCATCGCTGTCACTGATGGTAATTAGAGAGTCACTCTCTATAGAGGTATCGGAAGACCCTGTATCAGTCCTGATTCCTATGAACAATAGATAACAGGACAGAGAATTGAGAAATGTCCTCTGTCCAATAACATAAACCTGGATTGTAACTGGAAAACACATTGATTTATAACTTACTTTTAGATGTGGAAGATTCTCCACTTTGAGAGTCGTCATCATCATCAGATGTTATGTCATTGGCTCTGTGAAAATAAATGTAGAAAGATATATCAGCCGCTGAGATACTAAACGTAGGGCTTTAACAATACATAAAATAATGTCCATGTCATGGTGGAAGGCAGTAGATCAGTAACCAAGAACCATATGATCTGGTGTAGACTGATGACCTCAGTAGAAATGACTCCCATTGAGGCCTCAGCTGCTTGGCTCCTAGATTTGCATAGTATTAGAGGGGTATTCATTTTTTTTCATACCTGGTGACATCAACGCCAATGACGCTGCTTGATGATGGTATTGGTGTATCTGACAAATGAAAAGTAAAATGTGTATAATAACAATGAGTAAAACTCAACAGCTAAACAGTAAGTGAATCAACCGCACACATCTACACAGCAATCCACCCAGAATCTGTCTATATTCACACTGACACTATATGGTAAGGTATCTCATGGACATCTATGGTTGGAGAAACATCCCAGACGTCCAGCTGAGATCCGATCTTTCTATTTCCTATGAAAAGCCCTCAATAAAAGCACTGTACCTGGTTGTCCAGATAAGATGGTGGTGGTGAAGCCATTTTCATCCTCTAGTCTTGGAGACCTGGGAACCGGCTTCTTTTTTGGATGAGTCTGGAATAATAAGGAAACATGAAATGAAGAACTGCACAATGGTCTCACTTATGGATTCCACAATCCCAATGCTAATTATAATGACTGCCATGTGTTTGCTATTGTCCTGGTATATACTATGCAGATGAGGTCAGGACTGGTATAATATATCCTCAGTCTATATCCTAGTTTTGGCCCAATACGCTTATACTGTAACATATAATTTTAAGTCCACAGTTAGTGTCACTTACCTGATGGAAATCCTCATCCTCGCTGCTGTCCGATGAGTCGGACAGAACGATAATTCGCTTCCAGCGCTTTCTTTTTGCCATTTTTGCAAAAAATCACACAGAACGATCCTCGCTCTGCAAACGCCTACAGAAACCCTCAATGGAACTTTGGGTGATCGGGCTTTTTATGCCTTCTCATTTATGACATCATTAGAATCTCATTATTGCTTATGTGACATTATGACATCATCACATGGACATTACTGGTCATGTGACATGGGAGCTGTGATGTCACTACATATACATTACTATATAGAATAAAGGTTTAGGATAAAAATGAAGACTATTTGTACTTCACCCATTGGCGATATGGCAGCGGGGTGGATATTATAACACTGACGTGATTGGTGTCAGGATGACATTTCTCTAACATTTTACTAACGTATAATTTTTAGGCTGTGGGATCGCTGCTGTTTACTTATTACTTAATTTTTAAAAAGCAATTTTTAATACATTTTTCATCTTTATTGAATCTTACAAAACAAGAATAAATGAGCGAAGACATACAATCAATGGCGTCCATAATACAAGACTATTACTGACTATACATGGTTATCTTCGTGTATTAATAAAATGTTTAACTTAAAGGCGTTGTCCAAGTAATTAAATAATCAGCCTGGACATCTAATGTGATAAAATAATATCTATTCACCTATCTTATTCCTCATTACTTCCAGTGCTGTCCCTACAAACCTCATTGCTGATACAACCATGACATCATCTTGTTGGCTGCATCAGTGACATGATTGTATAGCCCTGACACCACTGCAGCCATTTACTGGCCTTAACAGTATATGGCACATGACCACTGAAGCCAGTAATTGGCTGCATCAGTCGTGTACAGTGTATGGGGATATAATCACTGCAGTCAAATAAACAGACACCACTTCCAGCACTACTACTCCCATCCTGTGTTTGGCTTGACTTTGCTGTATATTCCACGTAATCACTGAAGCCAATCACTGGTAATGTGTCATATGCTGCTGAGGGATGGGCTGCAGACGTGTCCGGGGTATGTGGGCACCGCAACGCTCTAACAAAGATGACATCATGGCCATACTAGGGGAGAGGATCATAGAGGCAGCACTGGAAGCAGTGGGAGATAAAATAGGTAATTATTAGTGATAATCGAGCACTAAGGTGCTCGTATGCTCGGGTGCTCTGGCCAAGAACTCAGGGGTGCTCGAGTGCTCGGCCGAGCACTGTGGTGTGTGTGGTGGGGGGATATAGAAAAATAGTTGGAGGTTTAGTTGTGTTTTAGGCTCATTTGTATTTTTTTTATCTCCATGTGGCAAAGATATTTCTCATATAACTTCAAAATCCAGAGGGCACTACACCTCATTGCCAGACAATGCTCCTCTGGCTTTTTGGGAAAATGATATGCAACTTAATTTTCCTTCCAAAAGGAAAAGAAATCTATAAGTCTCTTATTCCTCCAGCTGTAAGGCAGCTATCCTATGAGTAAGGGCTCTTGCAGACGAGTGTGAGACACACACATCTCCTGCATCGCTGGCCCTGGCTTGAACTCCTGGCACTGACGGGGTCATATAGCATTATACTGATTTATGATGCTATGTAACCCTTACAGTTCTGGAATGTGTTGGATAACACTAACAGCATTATGTCAGTGTCATCTAATACATTCCAGAACTGTAAGGGTTACATAGCATCATAAATCAGTATAATGCTATGTAACCCCGTTCAGTGCCTGGAGTTCAAGCCAGGGCCCGCGATGCGGGAGATGTGCGTCTGTCACGCTCGTCTGCAAGGGCCCTAAGGATGCCCAAACCCAGACATTGTGTATGGGCACCTGAATACAGACTTTGCAGAAAAAGTTTGGTTTTAGTGTTCAGATGAATAATAAAGCTAGTTGAATGGCTGCAGTGCAGCCAATCAACAAGCTTTTATGCTGTGGGCACTTTGAAGCCATCACAGTCATGTCTAGTACTGGCATGGTTGTGATTGGCTGGCGCAGCACATGACCCTACCTGCATAAATGCGGGATCACGTGTTGCGCCGCAATTCTGTCCCTAGTGTATGGACAGGATGCTACTGCAGTGAGGGACAGTGTTAGGCTTTTCATGTGGCTAATAACTCTGTGGGTGACCTGTAGGCATTTTTTGGGGTGCAATACACCTCCTTTACACCCATGACACAGAAAAGCAATACTTTATCTGGCTGTTAAATCTGTCAGTGACCTATAGCCATTATTTGGGGTTAAAAAAAAGTCTTCCTTTGCATCCGTCACACTGTAATAGAATAGTTGATCAGTATTTTAATTTTGTGGGTGACATAAACTCATTTGTTGGGGTGCAAAACACCTCCTTTGCATCTGTCACACTGTAATAGTATAGTTAATTAGTCTGTTAGTTCTGTCGGTGACATGCAGCAGTCACTTATGCTATTCGATGACTCTGCTGGCAGGGGTTCCGTGGGCCATCCACTTAGCCCTGCCCCAGAAGTGGAAGAGATTGAGTGTACAGATGCCCAACCACTTATGTTTGAGGATCAGGACGTGGGACGACCACAGCAGCTTATCTCTGATGATGATGATGACACACAGGTGTCAACTGCTGAGGCTTTTTGCAGTGTGCAGACCAACAAGGGGGGCAGGGGTGAGAAGTGGGTGGAAGATGATGTGGAGGATGATGAGGTCCTAGACCCCACATGAAATCAAGGTCATCCGAGTGATGTGTGCAGTTCGGAGGAAGAGGTGGTAACGCAGCGCTAGCTGCACAGCAAAAGAGGTGGCAGAGTACAAGCACAGCGGCCAGCCCCTAGCCAGTACGCCTGCTACTGCCCAATGCGCCGAGGGACAGAGCACACCAAAGCCAGCTCAAAGGAGTTCCCTGGCGTGGCAGTTCTTCAGACAATGTGTTGACAACATGACGCGAGTGGTTTGCACGCTGTGCAGTCAGAGCCTGAAATGAGGCATAAATGTTCTAAACCTGAGCACCACCTGCATGACCAGGCATCTAACCGCAAACACGAGCTGCAGTGGAGTAGACACCTGAAGACCCACAAAATATCAGAGGCTCCTCCTGGTCTATTTTCTGCTTCGGTCCTGGCCTCCTTCAGGGCCATGTGGCACCCCGCAAAGAGAGGATGTGACGGCAACACTACCCCAGTGTCACCGAGCATCTCTGGAGAGAAAGAGGTTCCCGCCTAACCCACCTGCAAGCCTTGGTCCTGAATGCCAGCATTTCATAATTCCTGGCCTTTGAAATGCTGCCATTTTGTCTGGTGGAGACGGACACTTTTAAAAATGTAATGAGGATGGCTGCCACTACTTTTCCAGCACGAACAAGTGGCGGACAAAGTGCGCAATGCAAAGGTCCACATAACCACCAATATGTGGACCAGTAAGAACATGCAAGGACGTTATATCTCCCCAACTGCCCACTGGGTAAATGTAGTGGCGGCTGGGTCTGAGGTGGAAAGCGGTTTGGCACATGTCCTACCTGCTGGATGTTTCTCAGTGCCTCTTCATACTACTCCGCTTCCTCTTCTGCCGCCTCCTCTACCGCCTCCTCATCTGGTCAGCTTAACAGCGTGTACCACCAACTTCAGCACAGCCAGGGGGAAACAACAGCATGCTGTTCTGAAACTCATTTGTTTGGGGGAAAGACCCCACACTGCGCAGGAGCACTGGAGGGGCACCGAAGAACAGACCAATGAGTGGTTGGTGCCGCTGAGCCTCAAGCCCGGCCTGGTGGTGTGCCATAACAGGCGATATCTTGTAGCAGCTCTGGGCCTAGCCGGTTTGATGCACATCCCTTGCCTGGTACATGTGCTGAATTTGGTGGTGCAGAGGTTTCTTAAAAATTACCCTGAGATGTCAGAGCTGCTGCAGAAAGTGCGGGCCATCTGTGCGCACTTTCAATGTTCTCACCCTGCTGCTGTCTGAGCTGCAACATAACTTCTGCCTTCCCGCTCACCACCTCATAACGGACGTACCCACAAGGTGGAATTTCACCTTGCGCATGCTGGAGAGAACATGCGAGCAGAAGCAGGTGATAATGGAGTTTCAGCTGCACCACGCACGGATGAATTGCTCTGAGGAACAGCACCACCGAGCAGGCCTCCATGTGGGATGTGTGTGCCATGTTGTGCTGTTTCAAGTACTCCAACATGGCCAGCACAGATGACACCGTCATTAGCCTTACCATCCCACTTCTACGTCTCCTTGAAAAAACGCTTCAGGCGATGATGTGGCACTGGATGAAGAGGAACAGGGATCATTTCAAGGTTATCAGGCCAGTCGTCTACACGTG
>ONZH01005376.1:0-57197 GCA_900303285.1 Rhinella marina | reverse complement strand
TAACACCCGGGGCTCACCCTCCTGGCTGCAGCTTCTTCTGCTCAGCACTGTACACCCTGCCCGCTCACCCCTCACCCTCCAGCTCGCCCTCCTCCTAGCAAGAATGAGCAGGCAGAGTTTACCCTGTAAGTGCCAGAGGCTTCCCTCTGCCTATGGTCAATCATGGGCCCCCAAGGGCCAGTGTAAACGTATGCTGTCATATGTCTCTTGTCACGCCCTGTTACAGGGGTGTGCAGACACACAGGGGCCCGGGTGCCTAAGGGGCCCCTCTCCACAGTATTACGAGTGATGTTTGTAGGGGCCCTTGAGCCGACCTGATATCAAGTTCCACCTTCGGCTCGCAGTGGATGACGTTACAGCACCCATCATTCTATAGATGTTACTACATCCCATATTAACCCTTGTGTTCTTGGCTTCTCTGTGTGTCAGTCTAAAATAAAGTTGTAGCATTTTGTTCATGAATCAAAAAGCTTAGCTTATAGGTCCCTCCGCCCATGTGTCAGTCTACACTGTAGTTCTAGCATTCTATTTATTATCCCACACGTATACGCTCTACAGATCTGAATGGCGAGAGGGAGTTCTGTAAGATTATGACCTGCGCTGTGTGAGGTGCTGCGAGCTCCATGCTTCCCCCTCCCCCCAGGACTATATTAAGCCGTTCACACAAATAGCAGTGAAAGTCACAACTGTGGCCCGGAATTAGATTCCCTGAGGTTCAGACCGACACACAAAGGACGCCTGTCCCAGACAAAGCCCCTCTGTCCTCCTCCTCATTATAAAGCAGCCCCAAAATAATCATCCGTATATTATTTACTAAATTATAACTCCCAGCGGACACAACAGACAAACTGTGCGGAAGAGGCAAATATTAACCCTTACAGGGACAAGGGCGACGATTCACGGTAATGGCGGTAATAAAAAACACAAACAGGTTATACCAGCTGTACATATATAATTATATACAGGAGATACCCAGGTTATACCAGCATGCTCCATATCACTATATACAGGAAGATGTATAACTTATACCAGCTGTACATATATAATTATATACAGGAGATACCCAGGTTATACCAGCATGCTCCATATCACTATATACAGAAGATGTATAACTTATACCAGCTGTACATATATAATTATATACAGGAGATACCCAGGTTATACCAGCATGCTCCATATCACTATATACAAGAAGATGTATAACTTATACCAGCTGTACATATATAATTATATACAGGAGATACCCAGGTTATACCAGCATGCTCCATATCACTATATACAGAAGATGTATAACTTATACCAGCTGTACATATATAATTATATACAGGAGATACCCAGGTTATACCAGCATGGTCCATATCACTATATACAAGAAGATGTATAACTTATACCAGCTGTACATATATAATTATATACAGGAGATACCCAGGTTATACCAAGCATGCTCCATATCACTATATACAGAAGATGTATAACTTATACCAGCTGTACATATATAATTATTATACAGGAGATACCCAGGTTATACCAGCATGGTCCATATCACTATATACAAGAAGATGTATAACTTATACCAGCTGTACATATATAATTATATACAGGAGATACCAGGTATACCAGCATGGTTCCATATCACTATATACAAGAAGATGTATACTTATACCAGCTGTACATATATAAATTATATACAGGAGATACCCAGGTATACCAGCATGCTCCATATCACTATATACAAGAAGATGTATAACTTATAAGCCAGCTGTACATATATAATTATATACAGGAGATACCCAGGTTATACCAGCATGCTCCATATCACTATATACAGAGATGTATAACTTATACCAGCTGTACATATGATAATTATATAAGGAGATACCCAGCGTTATACCAGCATGCTCCATATACATATACATGAAGATGTATAACTTATACCAGCTGTACATATATAATTATATACAGGAGATACCCAGGTTATACCAGCATGCTCCATATCACTATATACAAGAAGATGTATAACTTATACCAGCTGTACATATATAATTATATACAGGAGATACCCAGGTTATACCAGCATGCTCCATATCACTATATACAAGAAGATGTATAACTTATACCAGCTGTACATATATAATTATATACAGGAGATACCCAGGTTATACCAGCATGCTCCATATCACTATATACAAGAAGATGTATAACTTATACCAGCTGTACATATATAATTATATACAGGAGATACCCAGGTTATACCAGCATGCTCCATATCACTATATACAAGAAGATGTATAACTTATACCAGCTGTACATATATAATTATATACAGGAGATACCCAGGTTATACCAGCATGCTCCATATCACTATATACAAGAAGATGTATAACTTATACCAGCTGTACATATATAATTATATACAGGAGATACCCAGGTTATACCAGCATGCTCCATATCACTATATACAAGAAGATGTATAACTTATACCAGCTGTACATATATAATTATATACAGGAGATACCCAGGTTATACCAGCATGCTCCATATCACTATATACAGAAGACTATATACAGAAGATGTATAACTTATACCAGCTGTACATATATAATTATATACAGGAGATACCCAGGTTATACCAGCATGCTCCATATCACTATATACAAGAAGATGTATAACTTATACCAGCTGTACATATATAATTATATACAGGAGATACCCAGGTTATACCAGCATGCTCCATATCACTATATACAGAAGATGTATAACTTATACCAGCTGTACATATATAATTATATACAGGAGATACCCAGGTTATACCAGCATGCTCCATATCACTATATACAAGAAGATGTATAACTTATACCAGCTGTACATATATAATTATATACAGGAGATACCCAGGTTATACCAGCATGCTCCATATCACTATATACAGAAGATGTACCAGCTGTACATATATAATTATATACAGGAGATACCCAGGTTATACCAGCATGCTCCATATCACTATATACAAGAAGATGTATAACTTATACCAGCTGTACATATATAATTATATACAGGAGATACCCAGGTTATACCAGCATGCTCCATATCACTATATACAGAAGATGTATAACTTATACCAGCTGTACATATATAATTATATACAGGAGATACCCAGGTTATACCAGCATGCTCCATATCACTATATACAAGAAGATGTATAACTTATACCAGCTGTACATATATAATTATATACAGGAGATACCCAGGTTATACCAGCATGCTCCATATCACTATATACAAGAAGATGTATAACTTATACCAGCTGTACATATATAATTATATACAGGAGATACCCAGGTTATACCAGCATGCTCCATATCACTATATACAAGAAGATGTATAACTTATACCAGCTGTACATATATAATTATATACAGGAGATACCCAGGTTATACCAGCATGCTCCATATCACTATATACAGAAGATGTATAACTTATACCAGCTTACATATATAATATATACAGGAGATACCCAGTTATACCTCTCATATTCCGCAGTGAGATCTCTTGCTCTGTGATGTGATTTTGTGATATATTTACGTCTGTTCTGAGAATATCTGACATGGGAATTTGTGTCCTTACAAACTGGAAGAAAGGAAAGATTGAGTCAGCAGATTGCCCGTCACTGGGATTATGAAATCAGCTCCGCAGGCCGGACGCTGTGTTACAAAATCTGTGACAATAGAAAGAAAATTAGCAGCGTAAAATGCACATGACCGCGTCATATATGCAAAAGTTCAGGAGCAGAGACTGACGGAGTAAAATTAAATAAATTGAAACTTGAAATTTAATTTACATTATTTTTGGATTTCAGGATTAAATCAATAAATCCTAAAATCCCCATGTTTTGTCTCTAAATATAGAGAATCCTATACTCCAGAGCTGCACTCACTATTCTGCTGGTGCAGTCACTGTGTACATACATTACTTATCCTGTACTGATCCTGAGTTACATCCTGTATTACACTCCAGAGCTGCACTCACTATTCTGCTGGTGCAGTCACTGTGTACATACATTACTTATCCTGTACTGATCCTGAGTTACATCCTGTATTATACTCCAGAGCTGCACTCACTATTCTGCTGGTGCAGTCACTGTGTACATACATTACTTATCCTGTACTGATCCTGAGTTACATCCTGTATTATACTCCAGAGCTGCACTCACTATTCTGCTGGTGGAGTCACTGTGTACATACATTACTTATCCTGTACTGATCCTGAGTTACATCCTGTATTATACTCCAGAGCTGCACTCACTATTCTGCTGGTGCAGTCACTGTGTACATACATTACTTATCCTGTACTGATCCTGATTTACGTCCTGTATTATACTCCAGAGCTGCACTCACTATTCTGCTGGTGCAGTCACTGTGTACATACATTACTTATCCTGTACTGATCCTGATTTACGTCCTGTATTATACTCCAGAGCTGCACTCAATCATCTGCCAGTTGAAAAGGTAGAAGAATATGGATAGACAAGAGATAGATGGAAATATTATTATCACCCTCTTAGAACGGTTTTCCATTAGGAAAAAAAATCTAAACTTGCCTAGAAGGAGTTAAACAACATTAACCGATTCTTCGGGCTTCCTTTCAGTGCTCACCTGTTTCCCGCTGGTTTGTACTTCTCAGTCCGGTCTCCACACAGGACACGCCCCCTCAGGCAGTCATCACTGGGTGAGGTCGGTCAGCGCTCTGGACAGTAAATGGATGATCGCTCATCGAGGTGGAGAGAAGACCCGGAAGTAAAAACCAGCTGGGAACCAGTAAAACATTGGAACTGCCAGGAGTATTATTAACCACTGGACACAGGTATATTATTAACTACTGAACACCAGGAGTATTATTAACCACTGGACACCAGGAGTATTATTAACCACTGGACACCAGGAGTATTATTAACCACTGGACACAGGTATATTATTAACTACTGAACACCAGGAGTATTATTAACCACTGGACACCAGGAGTATTATTAACCACTGGACACCAGGAGTATTATTAACCACTGGACACCAGGAGTATTATTAACCACTGGACACAGGTATATTATTAACCACTGGACACCAGGAGTATTATTAACCACTGGACACCAGGAGTATTATTAAACCACTGGACACCAGGAGTATTATTAACCACTGGACACCAGGAGTTATTAAACCACTGAACACCAGGAGTATTATTAACCACGAACACCAGGAGTATTATTAACCACTGGACACCAGGAGTATTATTAACCACTGGACACCAGGAGTATTATTAAACACTGGACACAGGAGTATTATTAACCCACTGGACACCACAGGAGTATTATTAACCACTGGACACCAGGAGTATTATTAACCACTGGACACCAGGAGTATTATTAACCACTGGACACCAGGAGTATTATTAACCACTGGACACCAGGAGTATTATTAACCACTGGACACCAGGAGTATTATTAACCACTGGACACCAGGAGTATTATTAACCACTGGGAAACACCAGGAGTATTATTAACCACTGGACACCAGGAGTATTATTAACCACTGGACACCAGGAGTATTATTAACCACTGGACACCAGGAGTATTATTAACCACTGAACACCAGGAGTATTATTAACTACTGAACACCAGGAGTATTATTAACCACCGGACACCAGGAGTATTATTAACCACCGGACACCAGGAGTATTATTAACCACTGAACACCAGGAGTATTATTAACCACTGAACACCAGGAGTATTATTAACTACTGAACACCAGGAGTATTATTAACCACTGAACACCAGGAGTATTATTAACCACTGGACACCAGGAGTATTATTAACCACTGAACACCAGGAGTATTATTAACCACTGAACACCAGGAGTATTATTAACCACTGAACACCAGGAGTATATTAACCACTAGGAGTATTATTAACCACTGGACACCAGGAGTATTATTAACTACTGAACACCAGGAGTATTATTAATAGAGATGAGCGAACGTGATGAGCACTGTAGCGCTCAGCTCCCCTGCGCAATGTCCGCAGGCATAGCGGATCCGTCCTCACTGACTTTCAGTCGGTTGAGGAGGACGGATCAGTTTGGTATGACACTTATACCAAATGGATCCGTCCCCATTGACTTACATGCAGCTGAGGACGGATCCGCTATGCCTGCGGACATTGCGCAGGGGAGCCGAGCGCTACAGTGCTCATCACGTTCGCTCATCTCTAATTATTAACCACCGAACACCAGGAGTATTATTAACCACTGGATATCAGAAGTATTAATAACCACTATACCTCAGAAGTATTAATAACCACTATACCTCAGGAGTATTGTTAACCACTGGATATCAGAAGTATTAATAACCACTATACCTCAGGAGTATTATTAACCACTGGATATCAGAAGTATTAATAACCACTATACCTCAGGAGTATTGTTAACCACTGGATATCAGAAGTATTAATAACCACTATACCTCAGGAGTATTGTTAACCACTGGACACCAAGAGTATTATTAACCCCTGGACACCAGGGATCTTTTTTATGTTGGCACATGGTGGGTGGTATCATTACTTACTGCACAGAAGGATAACATTATCAACACGTAAAAGCGGAGAATTGGTCGCAGTGAAATAGCATCTAAGCCGAACACAAGATTGCAGCCGCAGCCGCAGCAGTAATGTGTGTGACAACCTGTGTGACATCACTGCTGTGTGCCATATACTTCACACATGAGGTTGTCAGCGCACCGACGAGTGAGTCATAGAACCAACCAAAAAGCGTAAACCAGGATATATACAGTATATATATATATATATATATATATATATAGACGCGATGAGATAAAGGGATTCAGAAAAGTTGGATCTCCTCAACCAACTTAAGCCTGTATTACACTGACAGATGTTCTGGCAGTTTATTGCTAATGAGCCTCGTAGTAACTCTCATTGTTCTGGCAGTGTAATACTGCCGCCGATTATAACGCTTGTTTATCAGTCAGTTGTGTTGTTTTAGCCTGCTGACAGATCAGGATTTGCCGGCAGCAGATTGTGCTGTGTAATCAGGATGTGCTGCCGGCAGATAACTAGACAGCATGGGGAGGAGTGACGGCATAACGTACATACCGTGGAGGAGATCGCTGCATGTAATAGCTGTGGTCTCCTCCGCTAACGAGCCGGTGATTTCTTCCTTCCTGACAATCGCCTGCGACCTGTGGTAATCTCCCCATTATATGCGGCGGTCAGAGGCGGCTGTGATTACGGAAATAGCCGAGCAAGTTCTGCTACATTGTTTCCGTAATCTTATAGAAGTGAAAGGTAACTATGGAAACAGAGTGGCACGCCGCGCAGGAAGCTGCTTCTTATGGGTACTTGGATTAGGCCGATTTTGGCTTTGGGTTATTCCTGGTTTTCTTTTCTGGGAATGTAAAAAATGGCAAGAATTTGTATAATCTTTATTGCTTTTTTTGTGGTCTTAAAGGGGTAGTCCGGATTCAGAGGTGACCCCGGACATATCCCCAATCTTCCTTCGCTCAGCCCCGCTGACATTTCACGCTCCGATGCTCCCCATCTCCGCTGCATCGCTTTTTTTTTATATTTTACACTGCTCGGTGAGGCTCCTGCCTAGCACTGGTCCTGGTGACGTCACTGGCTCTGATGGGCGGGCTTTAGTGCTGTCCTTGCCATTTGTTTCACAGCGCTAAAGCCTGCCTATTAGTGACGGTGACATCACCAGGAACACTGCTAGGCGGGAGCCTCCGCATGAAATGCTCATCTCAGAGGGGCTGCCTGGGTGAAGAAAGAGACATGTTTGGGTCCAGCTCTGAACCCCGACAACCCCTTTAATGATGTGAAACTTGTGTCCTTTTTGGACTTTGTAAAAAAAAAACCTACACAAAAGTCGATAGAAAAAAAAAAAAACAGAAAAAATGATTATTACTCAATTATATCGCTAAAACTAGTCAGTCTAAGGCTAGCTTCACACTGGCGTTCAGAGTCCTGGCAGAGAACATCCTGCTGAGGCTGTCTGGATCTGGCATTACCGGACTCTGTAAACGGAGAAAGAGGGACACATTGTGCGGCAAATTTTTTCAGCACTAGGTCACGCCCCTAACTCCACCCACTATACACCTAATCCCACCCAGTCCCCTAACTGCTCCAGAAAGTAATTATTCCCCAGTTATGTGCCCCCATTAATATGACCAGCTGTACCCCCAGTAATATGCCCTGTTATGTGCCCCCAGTAATATGCCCAGTTATGTGCCCCCAGTAATATGCCCAGTTATGTGCCCCCAGTAATATGCCCAGTTATGTGCCCCCAGTAATATGCCCAGTTATGTGCCCCCAGTAATATGCCCAGTTATGTGCCCCCAGTAATATGCCCAGTTATGTGCCCCCAGTAATATGCCCTGTTATGTGCCCCAGTAATATGCCCTGTTTATGTGCCCCCAGTAATATGCCCAGTTATATGCCCCCAGTAATATGCCCTGTTATGTGCCCCCAGTAATATGTCCTGTTATGTGCCCCCAGTAATATGCCCTGTTATGTGCCCCCAGTAATATGCCCAGTTATGTGCCCCCAGTAATATGCCCAGTTATGTGCCCCCATTAATATGACCAGCTGTGCCCCCAGTAATATGTCCTGTTATGTGCCCCCAGTAATATTCCCTGTTATGTGCCCCCAGTAATATGCCCTGTTATGTGCCCCCAGTAATTGGCCCAGTTATGTGCCCCCAGTAATATGCCCAGCTGTGCCCCCAGTAATATGCCCAGCTGTGCCCCCAGTAATATGCCCAGTTATGTGCCCCCAGTAATATGCCCAGTTATGTGCCCCCAGTAATATGCCCAGTTATGTGCCCCCAGGAATATGCCCACATTGTACCCCCCAGTAATATGTTGTGCCCTCAGTAACATGCCCACATTGTGCCCCCCAGAAATACGTTGCCCCTCAGTAACATGCCTACATTGTGCCCCCCCCAGTAATACGTTGTACCCCCAGTAACATGCCCACATTGTGCCCCACAGTAACATGCCCACATTGTGCCCCCAGTAATACGTTGTCCCTCAGTAACATGCCCACATTGTGGCCCCCCCAGTAATACGTTGTCCCTCAGTAAACATGCCCACATTGTGCCCCCCCAGTAATACGTTGTCACTCATTAACATGCCCACATTGTGCCCCCCAGTAACATGGCCCACATTGTGCCCCCAGTAATACGTTGTCCCTCAGTAACATGCCCACATTGTGCCCCCCAGTAATCGTTGTCCCTCATTAACATGCCCACAATTGTGCCCCCCAGTAACATGCCCACATTGGTGCCCCCCAGTAATACGTTTGTCCCTCAGTAACATGCCCACATTGTGCCCCCCCAGTAATACGTTGTCCCTCAGTAACATGCCCACATTGTGCCCCTCACAGAAAGTTAAAAAAAAAAACACACCATATACTTACCTTCTTCCTAGCAGCATCAGGACATCGGCTGGTCTAGTCTGGAGGGGGCGGATCCAAGGCTGACTGCCGGCCGCACGCAGAGACAACTGCCAGAAACAAAGGACATAGCTCTCCCGTACCGGAACAGCCGCTGTAATCGGGGACTGTCCCGCTGGAACTGGGATGGTTGGGAGGTATGCTGGATTCTCATTATAGTTATGGGCCGTCGGGCTCTCAGGTAGTCCAATGAAAAACAGACATTAAAGGGGTTCTCTTACTTCAGCAAAGGGCATTCATCATGTAAATGCTCGTTTCCATGGTTATGACCACCCTGCAATCCAGCAGCAGTGGTCGTGCTCACACACTAGAGGAAAAAGCGCCGGTCTATGCGCACACTCCCAGGAGCCACCAGGGAGTCTGACACATTTGCTTATAGTGTTCCAGCACGACCACCACTGCTGAATTACGGGGTGGTCGTAACCATGGAAACGAGCAGTGAATAATGTGATGGAAGAATGAATCCAGCCAGTGAAGGAAGCAACATGGAGAATCACAATACATTAACTGCGTCTCCACGAATACAGATGAGCGAAGGTTTGAGAAATCTGAATCGACCGATTCACCAAATTTTGACCAGAAAATTCTATTCGTTATGAATTACTTTGTCACAAATCACTTTCAATTGTAAGCAGCATGTGCAGCTACGGGGAAATGCGTTCACGCCACCGCCCTCCCTCGTCATTTAACCCCTCAGACGCTGCATTCAATGCAGATTGACATCTGTGACTCACATTCAGATACTGAGAGGTTAAAAAAATGATACTCACCTCATCCACGTAATCGTGGACGGCCTCTCCATGACAAAGCGGATGAGCTGAGTAACATTGATTTTTTACTTTCAGTGCAAGCAAATTCGAATTCGAGGTGAATCAAATTGTTCCTAAAATTCGGATTGAAGTCCACACTGTATATAATAAACGCCGTCTACTGAAGTCACAGATCTCTCTACACTAACAACTGTGACCATATAAAGGTCAAATAGAGGTAAGAAAAAACCGCGATAAAACCTCAGGAAACTGCAAAACTGTCCTAATCTGCACCAAATAATACTAAGCTTTCAATATCTCCAGATAAGTGTCATCATATACTGTACAGGAATATAAAGCAAATACCATAAAGGAGCAGTATTATAGTAGTTATATTCTTATATATAGGAGGCAGTATTATAGTAGTTATATTCTTGTACATAGGAGCAGTATTATAGTAGTTCTATTCTCGTACATAGGGGGCAGTATTATAGTAGTTATATTCTTGTACATAGGAGCAGTATTATAGTAGTTATATTCTTGTACATAGGAGCAGTATTATAGTAGTTATATTCTTGTACATAGGAGCAGTATTATAGTAGTTATATTCTTGTACATAGGAGCAGTATTATAGTAGTTATATTCTTGTACATAGGAGCAGTATTATAGTAGTTATATTCTTGTACATAGGAGGCAGTATTATAGTAGTTATATTCTGTACATAGGAGGCAGTATTATAGTAGTTATATTCTTGTACATAGGAGGCAGTATTATAGTAGTTATATTCTTGTACATAGGAGGCAGTATTATAGTAGTTATATTCTTGTACATAGCAGGCAGTATTATAGTAGTTATATTCTTGTACATAGGAGGCAGTATTATAGTAGTTATATTCTTGTACATAGGAGGCAGTATTATAGTAGTTATATTCTTGTACATAGGAGCAGTATTATATTGTAAGGGTTATATTCTTGTACATAGGAGGCAGTATTATAGTAGTTATATTCTTGTACATAGGAGCAGTATTATAGTAGTTATATTCTTGTACATAGGAGCAGTATTATAGTAGTTATATTCTTGTACATAGGAGCAGTATTATAGTAGTTATATTCCTGTACATAGGAACAGTATTATAGTAGTTATATTCTTGTACATAGGAGGCAGTATTATAGTAGTTATATTCTTGTACATAGGAGGCAGTATTATAGTAGTTATATTCTTCTACATAGGAGGCAGTATTATGGTAGTTATATTATTGTACATAGGAGCAGTATTATAGTAGTTATATTCTTGTACATAGGAGGCAATTTTTATTAGTAAAAAACAAATCAAATACAATTAAATGAAACAAAATTTTCCATCAGTTCAAAACAAAAATGACATTCATGGCTCATACAATGATTTTTCAATTATGGAAAACACAATAAAACAATGTTTAACTTAAAGAGTTCACACCTGTTGAAGAAGGGGGAAAATAAGATAATCATTATTAATCCAGACATACATTCCTCCATAACTTCTTTGTTTTTATGGTTCCTCTTGATCTCCAAAGATCTTATCCACCTGAGCTCAGACAGTATTTGGCTGACTGCGGTCGTGTGTTGGAAGGTCTCACTGTGTAGGGACACCCGGGTTCGTGCATGCCAATGATAATATTTAATGGTGGTTATTATGAGGTACATTGTTCCCCTGTTGATATTAATACCAGTAGATGGAATACCATATATAATCTCAGGATATTTCAGTGTCTGTAACCATGAGATCTTTAGGCTGTCAGACACTGCCTTCCATATCTTCCTGCCTCCCCAGCACTCAGTTATGAAATGTTCCATCTTCTCCTCTTGTGGACAACCCAGGGGACACTTCCTATCTGACTGAGACAGGTATTTTAGGTTACCCTTGACAAAGAGCCTCCCATGTAGTGACAGCCAGGCGATGTCATACAGTTTAGCGGGGAGTCTTTTCCCATTGAGGAACCCAAGACTTTCCTGCATGATGGTGGTCGGACAATCCCTCAGAGCAAGTGGAGAGCAGAAGAAATCCCTACATATCTTACAGTATAGTTCCTTCCTTGTCTTACTCACGATAAAAGACTTCTCTAGCCTCCACCTCCTGACACACTTCAGGGCATATTCCATGTACTGGGGGAGGTAGTCCTGCGTCCATCTCCTCCTCTTGAGACTGCCGCCTCGCACCCAAGATTCTGCAAAAGGCAATATCCAGTCCCTGACACTATTCACCCACAGGGAGCTGTTCTCTGAGTCCAGGCAACCAAAATTGACTTTTAGAAACATGGAGTCAAAGAACACCCTTGGATTTATCATATCCAGCCCACCCTCTCTCCTCTGTAGGTACGTTATACCCCTCTTTATCAGGTTCAACCTGTTCCCCCAAAGAAGCTGGAAGAACAGGCTGAAGAGCCTAGCCGAGAAAGATTCTGGCAAAGGAAAGACGACAGACACATACAAGAAGACAGGGACCAGGTAAGTCTTCAGCATAGTAACCCTTTCTCTATAGGTCAGCCTCCAGTTCTTCCATCGCTGAACCTTTGTATTTCCGGATTCCAACTTCTCCTCCCAATTTATCCTGGCGTTATCTTCCCTCCCAAATTTAACCCCTAAGATCTTAATATGGGTGGAGGCTTTCGCAAATTGCGGCAGATCAAAGTCTGGATCAGAACTTAAAGTCCAGAAAGCTTGACTCTTCTCAAGGTTGACCAGAGACCCTGAGGCCTCCGAGTAGCTTCTGATGGCTGCAGACAACATCTCCACCTCACGAGGCTCAGATATCACCACAGTCACATCATCCGCGTAGGCGACAACACTCAGGGGCAAGCAGTGGGGGACCGGCACCCCCTGAAAATCACACTCCTGCAGTGACCTCAGGAACGGGTCTAAGGCAAACACATACAGGAGGGGACTCAGTGGGCAACCCTGTCTCACCCCTGCCTCAACCCTGAATGTGTCCCCCTGCCAACCATTGATCAGAGGAAAGCTCTCAGCCTCTCTATACAAGGTCTTCAGCCAATCAATAAATTGTCCCGGAATACCGTACTTTGACAAAGTGGCCCATAGATACTCGTGGTCTACTCTGTCGAAGGCTTTAGCCTGGTCCAGACCTACAACATATCTCCCACACCTCAGAGCTTTACATCTCTCAAACATCTCCCTTATCGAGATGACTGCTCCAGAGATGTTCCGCCCTTTTACTGTGCCGAACTGACAGCCTGACAACAGTGCCCGGGACAAACAGACTAATCTAGAGAACAGAATTTTTGCCAGAATCTTCCTGTCGACATTCAAGAGGGCAATCGGCCTCCAGTTCTTGACGTCACTAGGCTCCTTACCTTTAGACAGCAGAATTAACGAGGACACCCTCATGGACGGAGGCATCAGGTGATTTTCTAAACAATTTTTGTACACGTCCACGAGGATTGGAGCTAAGTGGTCTCTGAACTTCTTATAAAATTCTGCGGTAATACCGTCTGGACCTGGTGCCTTCTTCAGATGTAACTGATCAATGGCCACTTTAACCTCCTCCACCGTTAATTCTGCTGTTAAAGGAGAAAAGTCCAGATCATTAGTATCAGGGCCTGGAGTTGCCTCCAAGAATTGAGTCATCTTCTCTTTATCCAAAACCTTCTTCTGAAACAAGTCAGTATAGTAAGATCTCACCACCCCCAGGATACCCTCCCGAGATTCTTGTAAAACACCCTGGGAGTCAGTGAGACCGGCAACAACTTTGTTGGCCACACGCTCCCGGCAGTTCTCAAAGGGATCAGGTGACCCTAAGGTCCCATAATCCCGTTCGAGGACCAGGGAGGTGTACCTGCTGTACTGATACTGACTTATCTCAGATTTCAGTCGGTTGATCTTTTCTTGGTCCCTCCCATCTGCCGAATACAGTGACTCCAATTCTTTCCGCAGTCTCAGATACTGGCTATACTTACTCTTCCCCTTCTTAATTGACAGTCTCTTTAAGAGGGATCTGATCTCATCCTTGACGTCCTCCCACCAGTCAGCCATGTTCTCATAAAAATCCACTCTCTCTAGCTGATCTTCAAAAAGGGAGTAGACGCAGCTCTGGACATAGGCATCATCCAAGAGACTGGAGTTTAGTTTCCATAAGCCTCTCCCCACATCAGAGCGCTTGGTGGCTCCCAAACAGAAACACAATGCCAGGTGGTCAGAATAAGGGACAACTTTCTCCCTCCTCTCACTGATGTTCTCAGAAGGACTCACCAGAGCTAAGTCTATCCGACTGCTTCTGCCAGCACAAGAGTAGGTAAACTTGGGCTTTCTACCACCACACACAAACACATCGGACAGACCAGCCTGAAGAATCATCCTGTTTAGGACCTTAGAGTCTCTAGTAAGGGGTCTGTCACTAGGTCTGTCACTGGGTGTCACAACAGCATTGAAATCCCCCGCCATTACCACAGGAAGAGATGTGAACAGGTAAGGTTTTACCTCATTAAATAGCTGAGTCCTTTCAGTCACTGTCTGTGGACCATAGATGTTGATGAGCCGGAGCCTCCTACCCCGGATAGTGACCTCCAGGACTAGACATCTTCCCATTGACACCTCGGTTAATCTATGTATGGTCACATCACTGGTGTTAAAGAGTATGGAGACCCCGGCATATGGTTCCACAGCCAGCGACCAGAAGGAGGGACCCGAACGCCACTCTCTTTCTGCTTCTCTTATAAGTCCTGAAGTATTTAGATGGGTCTCCTGCAGGAAGAAGACATCTGCATCCAAATACTTCAGGTGATCATACACAGCATGCCTTGTTCTCCTTACTTTCATGCTATTCACATTACTTGAGATGACTTTAAGGTAAAAATCAGCCATCAGAGTAAGACAAAGTACCAGAAGCAGAGAGATGGACCCCATCATCATAAAACAGATTGTGTGCACTCCCGCTGACCACCACCAGTTTCCATATCTGACTCATACTCTTGCTCAACTTGAGTGGGTCTCTTTTTTGAGGGAGGATCATCACCTGGGTCTTCATCATACTCAGCCATCATCCGATCTAACTCTCTCTCCATTTCTGCCTCTGCGTCTGACTCAGATAAGACACTGAACCTATTGGCGGTCATTGTCCCATCTGGTCTACTGTCCACTTTCACCTTACTGGGCTTTTGGACAGTGGTCCACTCACCCTCAGGCTGACGGCTGGACTTATCTTTCTTCTTCCTTTTAGATTTATTCTCCCCAGTGGTGGACACTGGAGCAGAAGAAGAGACAGCCTCTGAGTATACGGCCTGTGTGACCACCTCCATGTTACCCTCAATAATATCTGACTGGGGTTGGGTTTGTACTGGATCACTGTGTGGTATTTCAGGCTGAGGCTCTGGTCCTGTCGGCACTGACCCTGATAACAAAGCGTCCTCCTCCATGTCATCTGTCCCTTCTAGCAAGTCATCATCAGGAAAGTCTTTGCAGATGTTGTGCCAGGCGTCGGGACAGTCCCTGTGGGGATGACCAGTCTTACCACACAGATTACATCTAATGACCTGGCAGTTGGAGCTGACATGACCGACCTCCCCACACAGGTTGCACTTCACCATGGCACACGCATTCGCCAAGTGACCAGTCTTCCCACACTTAAAGCATTTCCGGGGCTGACCTGCATAGAAACACACACCCTTCTCCCGGCCGATGAAGAAAGAATTGGGCAGATGTTGGGTTATATTGTGGTGTTGATGGAGCTTCACCAGGACCTTCCATCCCCCAGTCCAGATACCGTCTTCATCTCTGGTCTTAGTGAGCTCAGACATAAGGTCACAATGTCTCCTTAGCCAGACCACAATGTCCTGGTGGGGAACAGACTCATTCCAGAAGATGATGGTGACATTGACGGTATCTGGCTTAGAGATGGGGATAAAACTAAAATTACTCCAGCCCTCCTTTTCTCTGAAACTGGTGAAGCTAGCCCAGAAACGGTCCAGGTCAGACATGAGCTTGAAACTGATGTCATAGCCCTGTCTATCCGGGAGGTTTATCATGGCCAGGATGTTGGATGGCTGGAAGCCCATTTGCTTACATAGCAGCTCTCTGATAACAAACCTCCTATCGGGCAGATCTTCCTTGGCCCCTCTATGCCTGAACCTGACCACGTTCCTCCTCTTAAAAGCCTGACCAGAATAACTGGTGTTTGATGTAAATGATGGTGAGCCTCGGCTCCAGGCATTCCCAGAGGAGGTGTGACCAGGTCCACTATCCTGCCGTCCTTGTGGGCCCTGTGTAGACTGCTGGCCTCCTGTACTAGGGGGTTCTGGTACTGTCTGAGTAACTAATGGGGGGAACTCCTGTACATTAGACTGTACTGCCCCCTCCCCACCATCAGTGTCACCAGTAATCACAGGTGGAACCACAGACTGGCCTGATTCCCCAGATGATCCCAGATCCCACACAGACTGTGGTGCACTCTCCCCTGACACAGCATTATCACATAGAGTATCAGCAGTATTATTACTCAGAGTATCAGCAATATCATCAGACACATGAATGTCCTCACAGACTTCAGCAGTAGAGTCCTGCACAGCAGAGCCCTGAGTGCGCGTCTCAGGAATAGCAGACTGTTGTGCTGCTGCACCGCCACCTTCTGGTAGGAGTCCACAGTCTATCTGCACAGTGCTGCCCCCTGACGCCTGTGGTGACTGCACTGCTACTACAGGGTTACCTTCAGGTAAGAGTCCACTGTCCTCCTGCAGTGTGCTGGATGCTGGGACTTGTAGTGCCATGCTAGGAACTGCTGCAGGTGCCTGCTGGTGCTGGACGCTTGCTTCTCCGCTGTACAAAGTTCCTTCTTTAAAGGAGAAACTTGCCGGCTGCAGTACAGGT
Source organism: Rhinella marina (assembly GCA_900303285.1). Taxonomy (NCBI): domain Eukaryota; kingdom Metazoa; phylum Chordata; class Amphibia; order Anura; family Bufonidae; genus Rhinella; species Rhinella marina. The sequence continues at coordinate 40,080 of ONZH01005376.1, read as the reverse complement.
TTTCCATGGGACTGCCGGGTGCCATCTTGGAAGGAGTCAAAACGCTGCTGGTTCCTATAAGTTTCTCCAACTGGTCCCAGTTGTTCCAGTACAGAGTCCATCTCCCTTACAATGTCAGCGAGCTGTATGGCCAGGGAGCTCAGCTTGCGGTCATGCAGCTCCTGGCGGTCAGGGTTTGCTGCCTTCAGCTTGTACATACAGTCAATCTGTTTCTGAAGCTGCAGTTTCTCTTTCTTCAGAGTCTCCATCCTCCTGACCAGTGCTGGGATCTGCTCAGCCAGACAGAGCTCAGGTGCGCGCCCTCCCCCACTAGCAGTCTGTCCATTGCTGGGTACTGCAGGCTGTGGACTCACAGGATGACCTCTCACAGGTGTAGTAGTGGTTCTGCTTGTATCCAGCCCAAGCCTCTGCACTGCTGGTGAAGAAACTTGTGGCTTTGGACTTGCTGTGGCTGCAGTCACTGCGGTGGGTGCACAATCTCCAGATTGGGGACCGGCTCCCAGGTTCTTTCCAGTGGCTGCACCTTGAAGCTTTCCTGCTTTTCCACCTTTGGTCTCCTCCACACCTTTTGCAACTTTTTTGCTGCTGCTCCCAGATCTTGTACGGTCGCTCTGTATCAGGACATTTTGTTGGATGTTTTGCTGGATCGTTTGTCTTTCCAAGGATGTTCTTCTCTGTCTGCATGGGGAAGGTGAGGGCTGCACACCTGCAGGCTGTAATGGAGTCTGCTTCACCTGCAAACTCTGCTGGCCTCCTGCTTCTGAGTATTCCTGCACTGTGGTTCTTGCTTCAGGACGCTGCACGTTCACACTGGTCAGTGGATTCATCACACTCTTACTCACTGCTTCTTTCTTTTCTGCCATTACTTTCTTCCCATCCTGGTTTCTTGCTGCACTGGAACTGCTGACAACATGACTGGGACTGCTGACAACTTGACTGGGACTGCTGACTACTTGACCGCCGACATTCTGAACATTCCCTTTCTTCAAAGTAACTTTGGGATTTTCATCCACAGATTTAGAGGGCTGGGAATTGTTTCCCAGAATAGGCCTTGGAGCCTGGGATTTTCCTGGAGAGAATCCCTGCCCAGAATAGCTCCGCCCTGGGCTAGCTCCAGACATGAGGAGAACTACAGAGACACGTCCTCACCCTTAGGAGGCAGTATTATAGTAGTTATATTCTTGTACATAGGAGCAGTATTATAGTAGTTATATTCTTGTACATAGGTGCAGTATTATAGTAGTTATATTCTTGTACATAGGAGCAGTATTATAGTAGTTATATTCTTGTACATAGGTGCAGTATTATAGTAGTTATATTCTTGTACATAGAGGCAGTATTATAGTGTATATTCTTGTATATAGGAGCAATTATAGTAGTTATATTCTTGTACATAGGAGCAGTATTATAGTAGTTATATTCTTGTACATAGGAGGCAGTATTATAGTAGTTATATTCTTGTACATAGGAGCCAGAGATATAGTAGTATTTCTGTACATAGGAGCAGTATTATAGTAGTTATATTCTTGTACATAGGAGCAGTATATAGTAGTAGTTATATTCTTGTACATAGGAGCAGTATTATAGTAGTATATATCTTGTACATAGGAGCAGTATATTATAGTAGTTATATTCTTGTACATAGGAGGCAGTATTATAGTAGTTATATTCTTGTACATAGGAGCAGTATTATAGTAGATTAGTTAGTAGTTATATTCTTTAGTACATAGGAGCAGTATTATAGTAGTTATATTCTTTACATAGAGGGCAGTATTATAGTAGTTATATATAGGTACTTGTACATAGGAGCAGTATTATAGTAGTTATATTCTTGTACATAGGAGCTAGTATTATTAGTAGTTATATTCCTTGTACATAGACAGTATATAGTAGTTATATTCTTGTATATAGGGCAGTATTATAGTAGGTTATATTCTTGTACATAGGAGGAGTATGATAGTAGTTATTTCTTGTCATAGGAGCGTATATAGTAGTTTATATCCTTGTACACTGGAGGCAGTATTATAGTAGTTATATTCCTTATACATAGGAACAGTATTATAGTAGTTATATCTGTACATAGGAAGCAGTTTTAGTAGTTTATTCTTGTACATAGGAGCAGTATTATAGTAGTTACTATTCTTGTACATAGGAGCCAGTATTATAGTTAGTTATATTCTTGTACTGGAGCAGTATATTATGTAGTTATATTCTTGTACCATATGGAGAGGTGATTTATAGTAGTTAGTATTCTGTACATTGGAGCAGTATTATAGTAGTATATTCTTGTACATAGGAGCAGTTTATAGTAGTTATTATTCTTGTACATAGGTGCATATTATAGTAGTTATATCTTGACATTAGGAGCATATTATAGTAGTTATATTCTGTACATAGGAGCAGTATTATAGTAGTTATATTCTTGTACATAGGAGCAGTATTATAGTAGTTATATTCTTGTACATAGGAGCAGTATTATAGTAGTTATATTCTTGTACATAGGAGCAGTATTATAGTAGTTATATTCTTGTACATAGGAGGCAGTATTATAGTAGGTTATATTCTTGTACATAGGAGCAGTATTATAGTAGTTATATTCTTGTACATAGGAGCAGTATTATAGTAGTTATATTCTTGTACATAGGAGCAGTATTATAGTAGTTATATTCTTGTACATAGGAGACAGTATTATAGTAGTTATATTCTTGTACATAGGAGCACGTATTATAGTAGTTATATTCTTGTACATAGGAGCAGTATTATAGTAGTTATATTCTTGTACATAGGAGCAGTATTATAGTAGTTATATTCTTGTACCATAGGAGCAAGTAATTATAGTAGTTATAGATATTCTTGTACATAGGAGCAGTATTATAGTAGTTATATTCTTGTACATAGGAAGCAGTATTATAGTAGTTATATTCTTGTACATAGAGCAGTATTATAGTAGTTATATTCCTTGTACATAGAAGCAGTATATAGTAGTTATATTCTTGTACATAGGAGCAGTATTATAGTAGTTATATCTTATCATAGGAGCCAGTATTATGTAGTTTATTCTTGTACATAGGAGCAGTATTATAGTAGTTATATTCTTGTACATAGGAGGCAGTATTATAGTTGTTAATAGTTTCTTGTACATTTGGAAGCACGGTATTATAGTAGGTTATATTCTTGTACATAGGGCAGTATTATAGTAGTTATATTCTTGTACATAGGAGCAGTAATTGATAGTAGTTATATATTCTTGTACATAGGAGGCAGTATTCATAGTAGTTTATATTTCTTGTACATAGGAGCAAGTATTAATAGTAGTTATATTCTTGTACATAGGAGCAGTATTATAGTTGTTTATATCTTGTAGCATAGGAGGCAGTATTTAGTAGTTATATTCTTATACATAGGAGCCATTGTATTATAGTAGTTTATTCTCTGGTACATAGGGAGATGTATTATAGTAGTATATTCTTGTACATAGGGAGCAGTATTATAGTAGTTATATTCTTGTACATAGGAAGCAGTATTATAGTAGTTATATTCTTGTAATAGGAGGCAGTATATAGTAGTTATATTCTTGTACATAGGAGCAGTATTATAGTAGTTATATTCTTGTACATAGGAGCAGTATTATAGTAGTTATATTCTTGTACATAGGAGCAGTATTATAGTAGTTATATTCTTGTACATAGGAGCAGTATTATAGTAGTTATATTCTTGTACATAGGAGCAGTTGTTAGACATTTCTAGTATTTGATCACTTTATCTCTATTATTTTCCAGTCTTCTTGTGATATATCTTCATAGGTTAGTTACATTTCTTATCTCTCTGTTTGTTGTTAGTACAGTGAAGTTATTTGCTGCTTCAGGGCAGGAAATTATCGCTATAATGTTGGAGACTTTCTGTGTGCGTCTCTTTCTCTCACACAGGTCAGTAGTTTACGCTTACTTTATAATTTCATTTTTGTTGATTTTTGTTAAGTAGCAGATAACATTTTTATTTCCAGTTTGTTGTAGGATGAGAGAAGTGAGACTGATTATCTGCAGACATTTCTCTGCTGCTCGCACTTATTCTTGATTTCTACTTATTCTCACGAGTATCTTTCTATCTGTGGTGTGCACCTTTAAGTAAATAAACATGGGAGATTTATAGAATACAATTTTTTTTTAATAATCAATAAATGTATTTAATCTGGTTCTACCTTTATGAAAACCCTTTTCCCCACCAGAGTTTATGACATCGCTGACTGTTGTGGTGTTCTATGCCCTATATCCCAATGAATGGTTATGGAAGGAGTCACATACCGTACACCTATATATATATATATATTCTAAGCTGACATTCTTCATACATGTGATGATTTCTACAAAGAACCAGGTGCAGCGAGAACATTCATAGATCACGGCTCCCTGAACAATAAACAACTAAACAAAGGAAATAAAAGGAATAAAACAGGTAATAAAAACGGTATAAAGTAAGTAGTGTCGTGCTGCTTTGGGTGTGTGCCCTCCGTCTCTGCAGCTCTGGGTGTGTGCCCTCCGTCTCTGCAGCTCTGGGTGTGTGCCCTCCGTCTCTGCAGCTCTGGGTGTGTGCCCTCCGTCTCTGCAGCTCTGGGTTTGTGCCCTCCGTCTCTGCAGCTCTGGGTTTGTGCCCTCCGTCTCTGCAGCTCTGGGAGTGTGCCCTCCGTCTCTGCAGCTCTGGGTGTGTGCCCTCCGTCTCTGCAGCTCTGGGTGTGTGCCCTCCGTCTCTGCAGCTCTGGGTGTGTGCCCTCCATATCTCCAGCTCTGGGTGTGTGCCCTCCGTCTCTGCAGCTCTGGGAGTGTGCCCTCCGTCTCTGCAGCTCTGGGTGTGTGCCCTCCGTCTCTGCAGCTCTGGGTGTGTGCCCTCCGTCTCTGCAGCTCTGGGTGTGTGCCCTCCGTCTCTGCAGCTCTGGGTGTGTGCCCTCCGTCTCTGCAGCTCTGGGTGTGTGCCCTCCGTCTCTGCAGCTCTGGGTGTGTGCCCTCCGTCTCTGCAGCTCTGGGTGTGTGCCCTCCGTCTCTGCAGCTCTGGGAGTGTGCCCTCCGTCTCTGCAGCTCTGGGAGTGTGCCCTCCGTCTCTGCAGCTCTGAGAGTGTGCCCTCCGTCTCTGCAGCTCTGAGAGTGTGCCCTCCGTCTCTGCAGCTCTGAGAGTGTGCCCTCCGTCTCTGCAGCTCTGGGTGTGTGCCCTCCGTCTCTGCAGCTCTGGGTGTGTGCCCTCCGTCTCTGCAGCTCTGGGTGTGTGCCCTCCGTCTCTGCAGCTCTGGGTGTGTGCCCTCCGTCTCTGCAGCTCTGGGTGTGTGCCCTCCGTCTCTGCAGCTCTGGGAGTGTGCCCTCCGTCTCTGCAGCTCTGGGAGTGTGCCCTCCGTCTCTGCAGCTCTGAGAGTGTGCCCTCCGTCTCTGCAGCTCTGAGAGTGTGCCCTCCGTCTCTGCAGCTCTGAGAGTGTGCCCTCCGTCTCTGCAGCTCTGGGTGTGTGCCCTCCGTCTCTGCTGCTCTGGGTGTGTGCCCTCTGTCTCTGCAGCTCTGAGAGTGTGCCCTCCGTCTCTGCAGCTCTGAGAGTGTGCCCTCCGTCTCTGCAGCTCTGGGAGTGTGCCCTCCATATCTCCAGCTCTGGGTGTGTGCCCTCCGTCTCTGCAGCTCTGGGTGTGTGCCCTCCGTCTCTGCTGCTCTGGGTGTGTGCCCTCCGTCTCTGCTGCTCTGGGTGTGTGCCCTCCGTCTCTGCTGCTCTGGGCGTGTGCCCTCCGTCTCTGCAGCTCTGAGAGTGTGCCCTCCGTCTCTGCAGCTCTGGGAGTGAGGTCTTTACAGATTGATCATAGACGCAATGCTCTGCAGACATCACTTCTATATAAGTCCATTGTAATATTAGGAATAGTAATTGATATGAATTTGATATTAGGAATAATAATGAAGGATTCCTACAACAGTCCCAGTCCCAGCACCTACCGCCAGTACATACCGCACCCCGCACTCACCTCGCCCCCTCCGTCAGGTGTCTTTCATACTGAACTGCTACAAGTTGCAACAACTTATTAACCGAGCCATAAACAAGGAAGTTGTGGCCACTCCCAGAGTGCACCGCTCACATTCCTGCCGGAGCGGCGGCGGGCGGGGAGCCAGGGACTTGGCAGCCTGACACCCAGTGCCTCACGTCACCCTCCATCTGCTTCATACATCAGTGACCTGCAGGGATCTACCCTGAGGTGTCAGAGATTCTGTCCAGCTGCTTCTCACTTATATCTGTTTCTGGGTGACAACCTGTATGAGGATTGCATAAGCTTCCCCTGGGGTTGTCACCCAGCTTTCCTCATCTTTGTAAGGCAAAACAGTGTAAAAACAAAACCTATAAAACTATATAAATGTGGTATCTCTGTAATCGTACTGACCAGAGAATGAAGAGAACCGGTCAGTTTTATCTTATAGGGAACACTGTAAAAACAAAACCCATAAAACTATATAAATGTGGTATCACTGTAATCGTACTGACCCGGAGAATGAAGAGAACAGGACAGTTTTATCTCATAGAGAACACTGTAAAAACAAAACCCATAAAACTATATAAATGTGGTATCACTGTAATCGTACTGACCGGAGAATGAAGAGAACAGGTCAGTTTTATCTCATAGGGAACACTGTAAAAACAAAACCCATAAAACTATATAAATGTGGTATCTCTGTAATCGTACTGACCGGAGAATGAAGAGAACAGGTCAGTTTTATCTCATAGGGAACACTGTAAAAACAAAACCCATAAAACTATATAAATGTGGTATCACTGTAATCGTACTGACCGGAGAATGAAGAGAACAGGTCAGTTTTATCTCATAGGGAACACTGTAAAAACAAAACCTATAAAACTATATAAATGTGGTATCACTGTAATCGTACTGACCCGGAGAATGAAGAGAACAGGTCAGTTTTATCTCATAGGGAACACTGTAAAAACAAAACCTATAAAACTATATAAATGTGGTATCACTGTAATCGTACTGACCGGAGAATGAAGAGAACAGGACAGTTTTATCTCATAGGGAACACTGTAAATACAAAACCTATAAAACTATATAAATGTGGTATCACTGTAATCGTACTGACCAGAGAATGAGGAGAACAGGTCAGTTTTATCTCATAGGGAACACTGTAATAACAAAACCCATAAAACTATATAAATGTGGTATCACTGTAATCGTACTGACCCAGAGAATGAAGAGAACAGATCAGTTTTATCTCATAGGGAACGCTGTAAAAACAAAACCCATAAAACTATATAAATGTGGTATCACTGTAATCGTACTGACCAGAGAATGAGGAGAACAGGTCAGTTTTATCTCATAGGGAACACTGTAATAACAAAACCCATAAAACTATATAAATGTGGTATCACTGTAATCGTACTGACCCAGAGAATGAAGAGAACAGATCAGTTTTATCTCATAGGGAACACTGTAATAACAAAACCCATAAAACTATATAAATGTGTTATCACTGTAATCGTACTGACCCGGAGAATGAAGAGAACAGGTCAGTTTTATCTCATAGGGAACACTGTAAAAACAAAACCTATAAAACTATATAAATGTGGTATCACTGTAATCGTACTGACCGGAGAATGAAGAGAACAGGTCAGTTTTATCTCATAGGGAACACTGTAAAAACAAAACCTATAAAACTATATAAATGTGGTATCACTGTAATCGTACTGACCCGGAGAATGAAGGGAACAGATCAGTTTTATCTCATAGGGAACGCTGCAAAAACAAAACCCATAAAACTATATAAATGTGGTATCACTGTAATCGTACTGACCTGTAGAATGAAGGGAACAGGTCAGTTTTATCTCATAGGGAACACTGTAAAAACAAAACCTATAAAACTATATAAATGTGGTATCACTGTAATCGTACTGACCCGGAGAATGAAGAGAACAGGTTAGTTTTATCTCATAGAGAACACTGTAAAAACAAAACCTATAAAACTATATAAATGTGGTATCACTGTAATCGTACTGACCCGGAGAATGAAGGGAACAGATCAGTTTTATCTCATAGGGAACGCTGCAAAAACAAAACCCATAAAACTATATAAATGTGGTATCACTGTAATCGTACTGACCTGTAGAATGAAGGGAACAGGTCAGTTTTATCTCATAGGGAACACTGTAAAAACAAAACCCATAAAACTATATAAATGTGTTATCACTGTAATTGTACTGACCCGGAGAATGAAGAGAACAGATCAGTTTTATCTTATAGGTAACGGTGTAAAAACAAAACCTATAAATCTATATAAATGTGGTATCACTGTAATCGTACTGACCGGAGAATGAAGAGAACAGATCAGTTTTATCTCATAAGGAACACTGTAAAAACAAAACCCATAAAACTATATAAATGTGGTATCTCTGTAATCGTACTGACCCGGAGAATGAAGAGAACAGGTCAGTTTTATCTCATAGGGAACACAGTAAAAACAAACCCATAAAACTATATAAATGTGGTATCACTGTAACCGTACTGACCCGGAGAATGAAGGGAACAGGTCAGTTTTATCTCGTAGGGAACACTGTAAAAACAAAACCTATAAAACTATATAAATGTGGTATCACTGTAATCGTACTGACCGGAGAATGAAGAGAAGAGGTCAGTTTTATCTCATAGGGAACACTGTAATAACAAAACCCATAAAACTATATAAATGTGGTATCACTGTAATCGTACTGACCCGTGAATGAAGAGAACAGGTTAGTTTTATCTCATAGGGAACGGTGTAAAAACAAAACCAATAAAACTATATAAATGTGGTATCACTGTAATCGTACTGACCCAGAGAATGAAGGTCAGCTTTATCTTCTGATGTCATTACACATTTGAGTAGCATCTTGTGTTTATACCTCATAAAGCAGCAGTTTAAGTAAAACTCATTCAGACTGCGCCTCATTGTCCATTCTGCAAAACATAATGGCGAGTTCTATTAATGTGACTTTGCATGTGAAAAGCTTCTGTATTTTGCGGATCTGTGTTTTGCAGACGCCAAAACGGATAAAGCCGTGTTCATGAGGCCAAATCCAGTGATGTAGACGATAATGTGTGAAAAGAATAGGACAAAGCATGAGGATGAGTCTGAACAAGCGAATATCCATCAGGAAGACGGCTCTGAATCATGTAATCACCAGTGGTGTACCTGCAATAGAGGCAGACCACACATCTGCTATGGGGCCCTGAGGTGGAGGGCCCAACGCCCATCTCTTTCTCTTACCAACTTGAAAAGACTGCAATTTCATGCAGCTGCCACCAGTGGGAGCGATAATTACATCTTTCATACTTATTGTATAAATTACTGCGCACTGAGCTCCCTCTAGTGGTGACTGCAGGGAGATAACTTTGTAATGGAAGGAAAGCAGAAGATTTATTAATATATATATGACTGTTGTCTGGTGTGAATACTCTGAGAAATATGGTGTTAAGAACGAGCTCTGTATCTACAAAACACTGATGCCACTTCTCTGACATAAGTGTTGGTATAGAGATTGTGAGGATGAATTTTATTATTACAGTTTTGCTTTTAATAAATAAAAATGTAAATTCATTATAAATCTGGGACGTTGCACTTTGCATTACCTGGGTGTCATGGTGGGGGCCCCATGAGGTCTATGTACACTCCGGTATGTTACCCTATTTCTCTGCACTGAAACGTATTATTATAGACCAAGTTACAGGTTAGAAATCCGTAGCTTTCTGATGATGATGATTTTTGGACATACTTTTTTTTCTATTTTTTACTTAGTTTTTCATTCATGGCTTCTTTCTGCGATTGTCACACAAGCATTTTTACAGTTTCTTTTTAAGCAATTTCATTTTCTGATTTTTCCCTTCATTATATTGCACTTACCTCTCGACTTCATTTGTATAATTTTAGGTTTTCCCCTCTTTCCCCCGGTTATCTTGTATTTTGCTATCCCCTCCGGCTCTGTTCTTCTCCTCATCCCAATTACCGACAGCCCAGCTCCAATAACGAGGACACACTGAGCCGAGACTCTTTACTGTCGATCAGATAACACTTCCCCTTTATATTAAATCACTTTTCTACATTTTTCACTTCCTTTTCCATTCAATGTTGATTTGTTTTGATGACGTTTTTTTTTATTAGTCACAATCTATTCATCCGGCAGATGACATGGTCCAACTTCTATTCACCGGTATAACACTCCTACATACCAGAGGAACGTGGCACCATCAACATGCATCACTGTGTTTATTATCCCTGTACTGTGACATCACTGTGTTTATTATCCCTGTACTGTGACATCACTGTGCTTATTATCTCTGTACGGTGACATCACTGTGTTTATTATCTCTGTACGGTGACATCACTGTGTTTATTATCTCTGTACTGTGACATCACTGTGTTTATTATCTCTGTACTGTGACATCGCTGTGTTTATTATCTCTGTACGGTGACATCACTGTGTTTATTATCTCTGTACTGTGACATCGCTGTGTTTATTATCCCTGTACTGTGACATCGCTGTGTTTATTATCTCTGTACTGTGACATCACTGTGTTTATTATCCCTGTACTGTGACATCGCTGTGTTTATTATCCCTGTACGGTGACATCGCTGTGTTTATTATCTCTGTACTGTGACATCACTGTGTTTATTATCCCTGTACTGTGACATCGCTGTGTTTATTATCTCTGTACTGTGACATCGCTGTGTTTATTATCTCTGTACTGTGACATCACTGTGTTTATTATCCCTGTACTGTGACATCACTGTGTTTATTATCCCTGTACTGTGACATCACTGTGTTTATTATCTCTGTACTGTGACATCACTGTGTTTATTATCCCTGTACTGTGACATCGCTGTGTTTATTATCCCTGTACTGTGACATCGCTGTGTTTATTATCCCTGTACTGTGACATCACTGTTTCCGTAATCTTATTATCCCTGTACTGTGACATCGCTGTGTTTATTATCCTGTACTGTGACATCGCTGTGTTTATCCCTGTACTGTGACATCGCTGTGTTTATTATCCCTGTACTGTGACATCGCTGTGTTTATTATCCCTGTACTGTGACATCGCTGTGTTTATATCACTGTACTGTGACATCGCTGTGTTTTATTATCCTGTACAGTGACATCGCTGTGTTATTATCCCTGTACTGTGGACATCGCTGCTGTTTATTATCCCCTGTACTGTGACATCGCTGTGTTTATTATCTCTGTACTGTTGACATCGCTGTGTTTATTATCTCTGTACTGTGACATCGCTGTGTTTTATTATCTCGTACTGTGACATCGCTGTGTTTATTATCTCTGTACGGTGACATCGCTGTGTTATTATCTCTGTACGGTGACATCGCTGTGTTTATTATCCCTGTACTGTGACATCGCTGTGTTTATTATCACTGTACTGTGACATCACTGTGTTTATTATCCACTGTACTGTGACATCACTGTGTTTATTATCCCTACTGTGAATCGCTGTGTTTATTATCCCTGTACTGTGACATCGCCTGTGTTTATTATCCCTGTACTGTGACATCACTGTGTTATTATGCCTGTACTGTGACATCACTGGTTTATTATGCCTGTACTGTGACATCCACTGTGTTTATTATCCTGTACTGTGACATCACTGTGTTTATTATCTCTGTACTGTGACATCACTGTTTATTATCACTGTACTGTGACATCACTGTGTTTATTATCTCCTGATACTGTGACAATCACTGTGTTTATTATCTCTGTACTGTGACATCACTGTGTTATATCCTGTACGGTGACATCGCTGTGTTTATTATCCCTGTACTGTGACATCACTGTGTTTATTATCTCTGTTACTGTGACATCACTGTGTTTATATCCTGTACGGTGACATCGCTGTGTTTATTATCTCTGTACTGTGACATCGCTGTGTGTATTATTCCTGTACTGTGACATCGCTGTGTTTATTATCCCTGTACGGTGACATCGCTGTGTTTAATTATCCCTTACGGTGACATCGCTGTGTGTGTAATTATCCCTGTACTGTGACATCGCTGTGTTTATTATCCCTGTACTGTGACATCACTGTGTTTATTATCCCTGTACTGTGACATCACTGTGTTTATTATCCCTGTACTGTGACATCACTGTGTTTATTATCCCTGTACTGTGACATCACTGTGTTTATTATCCTGTACGGTGACATCACTGTGTTTATTATCTCTGTACTGTGACATCACTGTGTTTATATCCTGTACGGTGACATCACTGTGTTTATATCCTGTACGGTGACATCACTGTGTTTATTATCCCTGTACTGTGACATCGCTGTGTTTATTATCTCTGCACTGACATCGCTGTGTTTATTATCTCTGTACTGTGACATCACTGTGTTTATTATTCCTATACTGTGACATCACTGTGTTTTATGGGCCCCTTTGTTACTTATTAAATCCCTGTATGATTGGTCCTTGGCTCCAGTATTAGATTCAAGACAGAAATACATTCATGTGGATTGTACTTATGTCTAACAGGAGTGGAAATCTGTGGTACTTACAAAATCCTTGTTCTCAGCGGCTGAGCTCTTCTCTATAGTTACAGGTGATGTGCACTGCCTGATGTGTTACATGTCTCCTATGGGGAGGGGCTCTCTACAGTCCAGCAGTGCAGTCAGATCCTAGATTTTCAGTATATGTTTCTTCTGCCACCTTGTGGTGGATAATGATACTACACAGATCTTAGTTTTTACTAAATTGTGCTCAATAAAGTTCATGTTACTACAGATTAGGAAGGACATGGCACCTCCTGCTTGTTCACATGCTCTAGTGTGGGGCCCTGAGGATGCCTGGTGTGAACACTACACCTCCCACAATACACTACAGCTCGCTGACAGCAACCACACAATGGCTGCTATTGATATGTGGGGGTTCTACAGCCTGACAGCAGCAGAGTTAGTGATGTCAGCACTGTGCCTGTAGTCGGCGTGAGACACGAGGTTCATTGCTGCCGCTTCGTTCCTTCCTCAGTCATATTCGATTTACATTAAACATTTTTGCGGGAGTTCTTTATTCTCTGACCTGTTAGAAAGGTGCATGATATAATCTGTAGTTAATGTCATTTTCTTATCAGAGACTGTATTTGTTAGTTATCCCCTCTCTTCTAATTGTAGCTGTGTCATGTGACCAACTCCCTGACCTCCAACTGACCCAGGACAGGAAGCCAGTTACTTCTCTAGTCATTCCTGAGACTGAAAGTGAGGCTCCCATAGAAATACATAGAGAATTAGACTTCCTGTCCACACATAAGTCTATGTGTGAGTTGGTGAGTCTGATTGCTGGTCACATGACACAGATGAGACTTTACAAATAAACGACCGGCACTCGCTGTTGTGCAGTATAAATATTGCTTTATTGCCACATTATATGTGACGCGTTTCAGCACTAACCGTGCCTTCCTCAGATGTCTGAGGAAGGCACGGTTAGTGCTGAAACGCGTCACATATAATGTGGCAATAAAGCAATATTTATACTGCACAACAGCGAGTGCCGGTCGTTTATTTGTAAAGATTACTCTGGACGCCAACCGCCGACCCGTGCACCGCCATTCTACACGGAGTGCCGCCTGCATATTACAACGCATGACACAGATGAGAAGCATCAGGGAGATATAACTCACAAATATAGCCACTGGTAAGAAAATGACATTCACTACAGATTACATCATGTTCATTTCTAGCAGGACATGGAATAAAATTTTTTGCGGGAGTTCTTCTTTAACGTCCAGATATAATTGATTTTCCTCATTAGTCAGACTTCTGTCCTTACAAGTGAAGAATCGCCCACCTGCCGTATGATTGAGGGTCGGACATCCCACCCAACCTGGTCAAACTCCTGCTTACATCGCTGCTGAAGATTAAATCCAGTTTTAGGAATATTAGGAGGACTAAAGGTCTCATCCACCCAAAAGGGCTAAGGGCCTTCCACCACCCAGGGGGACTAAGGGCCCTCCACCACCCAGGGGGACTAAGGGCCCTCCACCACCCAGGGGGACTAAGGGCCCTCCACCACCCAGGGGGACTAAGGGCCCTCCACCACCCAGGGGACTAAGGGCCCTCCACCACCCAGGGGGACTAAGGGCCCTCCACCACCCAGGGGGACTTAAGGGCCCCTCCACCACCCAGGGGGACTAAGGGCCCTCCACCACCCAGGGGGACTAAGGGCCCTCCACCACCCAGGGGGACTAAGGGCCCTCCACCACCCAGGGGGACTAAGGGCCCTCCACCACCCAGGGGGACTAAGGGCCCTCCACCACCCAGGGGGACTAAGGGCCCTCCACCACCCAGGGGGACTAAGGGCCTCCACCACCCAGGGGGACTAAGCGGCCCTCCACCACCCAGGGGGACTAAAGCGGCCCTCCACCACCCAGGGGGACTAAGGGCCCTCCACCACCCAGGGGGACTAAGGGTCCTCCACCACCCAGGGGGACTAAGGGTCCTCCACCACCCAGAGGGACTAAGGGTCCTCCACCACCCAGAGGGACTAAGGGTCCTCCACCACTCAGAGAAACTAAGGGTCCTCCACCACTCAGAGAAACTAAGGGTCCTCCACCACTCAGAGAAACTAAGGGTCCTCCACCACTCAGAGAAACTAAGGGTCCTCCACCACTCAGAGAAACTAAGGGTCCTCCACCACTCAAAGGGACTAAGGGTCTTCCACCACTCAGAGGGACTAAGGGTCCTCCACCACTCAGAGGGACTAAGGGTCCTCCACCACTCAGAGAAACTAAGGGTCCTCCACCACTCAAAGGGACTAAGGGTCTTCCACCACTCAGAGGGACTAAGGGTCCCCCACCACCCAGATGGACTAAGGGTCTTCCACCACCCAGGGTTGATTTAGGCGCCTCCACCACCCAGAGGGACTAAGAGCCCTCCACCACCCAGGGTTGACTTAGGAGCCTCCACCACCCAGAGGGACTAAGGGTCCTCCACCACCAAGGGTCGACTGAGGGCCCTCCACCACCCAGGGGGACTAAGGCCCTCCACGACCCAAGGGGACTAAAGGGTCTTCCACCACTCAGAGGGACTAAGGGTCTTCCACCACTCAGAGGGACTAAGGGTCCACCACCACCCAGGGAGACTAAGTTCCATCCACGACCCAAGGGGACTAAGGGCCTTCCACCACTCAGAGGGACTAAGGGTCCTCCACCACTCAGAGGTACTAAGGGTCCACCACCACTCAAAGGGACTAAGGGTCCATCACCACTCAAAGGGACTAAGGGTCCACCACCACTCAAAGGGACTAAGTGCCCTCCACCACCCAGGGTTGACTTAGGAGCCTCCACCACCCAGAGGGACTAAGGGTCCTCCACCACCCAGGGTCGACTGAGGACCCTCCACCACCCAGATGGACTAAGGGTCCTCCACCACCCAGGGTTGACTTAGGAGCCTCCACCACTCAAAGGGACTAAGTGCCCTCCACCACCCAGGGTTGACTTAGGAGCCTCCACCACTCAAAGGGACTAAGTGCCCTCCACCACCCAGGGTCGACTGAGGGCCCTCCACCACCCAGATGGACTAAGGGTCCTCCACCACCCAGAGGGACTAAGGACCTCCACCAGCTGCTTCCTTATATTCCACTAGCAGTTCAGCCATCGGCTAGTACGACCTTCATGCTGCAGATCTCGTCGCTGGAGCCCGGACAGGTAAGTTTGTGACAAATGCTTTGTCGGCACCACGTATTTGATGAGACCCTAAGGTGTCACTACAGTAGAAACCTCTTATAAATTACCCCATTTTAGAAACTAAACCCGTTAAAGAATTTATTGAGGGGGGAACTGACCTTTGACCCCAAAGGCGATTCATAGAATTTAGAAACACTTGGCTGTGAAATTGGAAAATGTTATTCCTTTGAATGAAATGTTGCTGAGACAACTCCTGACCACGACCACCGCCCACGTGTGGTCATACACCGCTGTATCGGCACACGGCAGCTACAGAGGCCTACGAGGCCCAAGCCCCCAGGCAGTGTACTACATGGCGCTCACCTGACACGGTGATCACATGATATTTTTATAGAGCCGATTGTTACGGATCTGCCAATACTTTTTTTTACTCTTACAGAATAAAATAAATTTTTTTAAAAAATCCTGTTTTTGTGTCGACATTTTCTGA
Organism: Rhinella marina; assembly: GCA_900303285.1. NCBI lineage: Eukaryota > Metazoa > Chordata > Amphibia > Anura > Bufonidae > Rhinella > Rhinella marina. Next base: position 23,911 of record ONZH01005376.1, on the reverse strand, counting down.
GAGACATATTTTTTAGATTTTTCTGTCGATCGCCTTGTGCTCATTATCTGTGGGGTGAGTTGATGTTTTCGCCTGTACTATTTTGGGGGGACATAATACTTTTTGATCGCTCGATATTACACTTTTTGTAAGGGAATGTGACCAAAAATAGCTATTTTGGCACCTTTTTTAGACAGAAAATCCAGAGGCTGCTACTGGAGCATCTCAGCTCTGTACAGAAGAAGGGAGAAGTCATTAACCCCTCTGTCTTCTCCGCTGAGTTACCTGGGGACTCAACCTGGTCCTTCACCAACCTCGACCCAGTCATCTATTAATCCTTATCTCTAATTTACTAAAAGATAATAAACATTATAAGTCACATTCTTATCAGTAAGAGAAGGACTGAGCGATAATGAGCAGAGATAAGGAGTCCTTCTGCTCCTCAGATGACGGAAAAGACAGAAAATCCAGAGGCTGCTACTGGAGCATCTCAGCTCTGTACAGAAGAAAGGACTCTGTATTTTTAATAAAGACCAATTGAAAAAATGATTTTTAGCTCAAAATAATTACAATGCAATAATAAAAAAAATTGCCCCAAAGGCGTCCATCACCTTAAGGCCTCATGCACACGAACGTATTTTGTTTCCGTGTCCGTTCTGTTTTTTTTGTGGATAGGATGCGGACCCATTTATTTCAATGGGTCAGCAAAAAATACTGACAGCACACTGTGTACTGTCCGCATCCGTATGTCCGTTCCGTTTTGCGGACAAGGATAGGCATTGTTACAATGGATCCGCAAAAAAAATGGAAACATGGATACCATACGGAACGTCATCTGTTTTTTTTGCGGATCCGCAATTTGCGGACCGCAAAACACATACGGTCGTGTGCATGTAGCCTAAATCTAATCCGTCTTCTCGGCTCTGTCCTCTTAAGGATGATGGGAGTGATAAGAGGCTCCAGGAATTCTTCATTTTACTTACAGGAAAAATGAGATATTTTCAGATATTTGTTATCAGAGCCGCGCCCCAAAACCCGAAACAAGATCCGATCCTTGCAGACGGCGGAGCGACCGCGAGGAGGAAACGATGATGGATATCCTGAACCCGGGACGAGACGTGCGGAGGAGGAGTCTCGGGAATTCGGTACATTTTGTATCATTTGTTTTTGGAGTCTGTCAGAACACCCTACAGCACGCCGACCCCGACCCCACGATGGCGGTCACTGAAATGTGGGGTTCTACAGCCTGAAAGCAGCAGAGGTAGTGATGTCAGCGCTGAGGCACTGGTGACATGAGACGCGAGGTTCATCGCTTGCGTCTCGTTCCTCTCAGAAGGTTCCTCGCTTCTCTCCAGCCACGGACATTTCACATGAACGTCCAGATCCCATCAGTGATTCCAGGGAAGTCGTCCGGAAACTCATTTACTGGAGGCCAGAACAGGCGCTTTCATGTGGCGGAGGAGACGCCGCGGCCGTGCTTCTTAATTAACGGACAATTAACGTCTGATTGAAGAATTAACAGAATTATAAATCTGTGTCTGAGAGATAAGAAGACGGGAGGGGCGAAGATGAGCGCTCGCTGTGAGCATCCCGATGTGACCCCGGGGCAGAATGAGAGCGGGCATACAGACACATGCATACATATACACACAGACACATGCATACATATACAGACAGAGACACACACATACATATACAGACAGAGACACACATACATATACAGACAGACAGACAGACAGATGCATACATATACAGACAGACACACACATACATATACAGACAGACAGATGCATACATATACAGACAGACACACACATACATATACAGACAGACAGATGCATACATATACAGACAGACACACACATACATATACAGACAGACAGACACATGCATACATATACAGACAGACAGACACATGCATACATATACAGACAGACAGACAGATGCATACATATACAGACAGACACATGCATACATATACAGACAGACAGACAGATGCATACATATACAGACAGACAGATGCATACATATACAGACAGACAGACACATGCATACATATACAGACAGACAGACAGACACATGCATACATATACAGACAGACAGACACATGCATACATATACAGACAGACAGACCAAAAGTTTGGACACACCTTCTCATTCAGAGTTTTCTGTATTTTCATGACTATGATAATTGTAGATTCACACTGAAGGCATCAAAACTATGAATTAACACATGTGGAATTATATACTTAACAAAAAAGTGTGAAACAACTGAAAATATGTCTTATATTCTAGGTTCTTCAAAGTAGCCACCTTTTGCTTTGATTACTGCTTTGCACACTCTTGGCATTCTCTTGATGAGCTTCAAGAGGTAGTCACCTGAAATGGTATTCCAACAGTCTTGAAGGAGTTCCCAGAGATGCTTAGCACTTGTTGGCCCTTTTGCCTTCACTCTGCGGTCCAGCTCACCCCAAACCATCTGGATTGGGTTCAGGTCTGGTGACTGTGGAGGCCAGGTCATCTGGTGTAGCACCCCATCACTCTCCTTCTCGGTCAGATAGCCCTTACACAGCCTGGCGGTGTGTTTGGGGTCATTGTCCTGTAGATAAATAAATGATGGTCCAACTAAACGCAAACCGGATGGAATAGCATGCCGCTGCAAGATGCTGTGGTAGCCATGCTGGTTCAGTATAAATCCCCCACACCATCACACCTCCTCCTCCATGCTTCACGGTGGGAACCAGGCATGTAGAGTCCATCCCTTCACCTTTTCTGCGTCGCACAAAGACATGGTAAAGATCTCAGATTTGGACTCAGAAGACCAAAGCACAGATTTCCACTGGTCTAATGTCCATTCCTTGTGTTCTCCTTAGCAGTGGTTTCCACCATGAAGGCCTGCTGCACACAGTCTCCTCTTACCAGTTGTTGTAGAGATGTGTCTGCTGCTAGAACTCTGTGTGGCATTGACCTGGTCTCTAATCTGAGCTGCTGTTAACCTGCCATTTCTGAGGCTGGTGACTCGGATGAACTTCTCCTCCGCAGCAGAGGTGACTCTTGGTCTTCCTTTCCTGGGGCGCTCCTCATGTCAGACAGTTTCTTTGTAGCGCTTGATGGTTTTTGCGACTGCACTTGGGGACACTTTCAAAGTTTTCCCATTTTTTCGGACTGACTGACCCTCATTTCTTAAAGTAATGATGGCCGCTCGTTTTTCTTTACTTAGCTGCTTTTTTCTTGCCATAATACAAGTTCTAACAGTCTATTCAGTAGGACTATCAGCTGTGTATCCACCTGACTTCTGCCCAACACAACTCATGGTCCTAACCCCATTTATAAGGCAAGAAATCCCACTTATTAAACCTGACAGGGCACACCTATGAAGAGAAAACCATTTCAGGTGACTACCTCTTGAAGCTCATCAAGAGAATGCCAAGAGTGTGCAAAGCAGTAATCAAAGCAAAAGGTGGCTACTGTGAAGAACCTGGAATATAAGACATATTTTCAGTAGTTTCACACTTTTTGTTAAGTCTATAATTCCACATGTGTTAATTCATAGTTTTGATGCCTTCAGTGTGAATCTACAATTATCATAGTCATGAAAATACAGAAAACTGTGAGAAGGCGTGTCCAAACTTTTGGTCTGTACTGTACAAACACATGCATACATATATCGCACATACAGACATATACATATGTTGAGACTGTCCAGATACCTAGTACACACATATATATATATAAACATGTAGTAACACATACACAATGTATAATTACATAGGAGCAGACACACCTCCATACACACTGTACATGTGACAGCGATACTTGCCTCACTCCAATGTATGTGTAGCAGGGAGATTAGATTGTGAGCTCCTGAGGTCAGGGATGATGGGAGTCATACACTGTGAGGAGAGGGGGATTAGACTGTGAGCTCCTGGGGTCAAGGATGATGGGAGTCATACACTGTGAGGAGAGGGGGATTAGACTGTGAGCTCCTGTGGTCAGCCCTCCTCTGCACTCAGCCTCTCCCTCCCCCAGTACGTGCTGTCACCCCCTCCCTCCCTGTAAATGACACCGGATCATTAATTAATCATCTCCCGGAGAGAGCGGAGCCCAGGACACCGGCCTCCTGATACCTCCTGCCTCCTTGCTGCTGCCTCCCCGGTGCCTCTTACCGCCTGCTCCCTGTAACTATATCCCTGCCTGCTGCCTCCTCGGTACCTCCTGCTGCTGCTGCCGCTGTCCGGGGGAGAGAAGATGGCGCGGACCCCGGATCTGAAGCTGCTGCTCTGCGTCCTGTCCGTCACCCGGGCTCAGATGGTGGAGGTGAGATGTGCTGCAGAGCCTTACACCAGCACACTGCAACTAACTCCAGGGAAGAGAATCCGCTTCCTGATACATTGTTATACAAGGGGAGTAAGGAGCCCCACCCCCCTGTGCACTATATACAGCCCCCCCCCAATGTATACAGCCCCCCAGTGTAAGATGCCCCCCAATGTATACAGCCCCCCCCAGTGTAAGGAGACCCCCAATGTATACAGCCCCCCCCCCCAGTGTAAGGAGACCCCCCAATGTATACAGCCCCCCCCCAGTGTAAGGAGACCCCCAATGTATACAGCCCCCCCCCCCCCAGTGTAAGGAGACCCCCAATGTATACAGCCCCCCCCCCCCAGTGTAAGGAGACCCCCCAAATGTATACAGCCCCCCCACAGTGTAAGGAGCCCCCAAATGTATACAGCCCCCCCACAGTGTAAGGAGAACCCTCAATGTATATAGCCCCCCCACAGTGTAAGGAGACCCCCAATGTATACAGCCCCCCCCAGTGTAAGGAGACCCCCAATGTATACAGCCCCCCCCCCCAGTGTAAGGAGACCCCCCAATGTATACAGCCCCCCCACAGTGTAAGGAGACCCCCAATGTATACAGCCCCCCCCCCAGTGTAAGGAGACCCCCCAATGTATACAGCCCCCCCAGTGTAAGGAGACCCCCAATGTATACAGCCCCCCCAGTGTAAGGAGACCCCCAATGTATACAGCCCCCCCCCAGTGTAAGGAGACCCCCCAATGTATACAGGCCCACCCCCCCAGTGTAAGGAGACCCCCAATGTATACAGCCCCCCCCCAGTGTAAGGAGACCCCCAATGTATACAGCCCCCCCAGTGTAAGGAGACCCCCAATGTATACAGCCCCCAGTGTAAGGAGACCCCCAATGTTACCCCCAGTGTAAGGAGACCCCAATGTATACAGCCCCCCCAGTGTAAGGAGACCCCCAATGTATACAGCCCCCCCCCAGTGTAAGGAGACCCCCAATGTATACAGCCCCCCCCCCCCCCCCAGTGTAAGGAGACCCCCAATGTATACAGCCCCCCCCAGTGTAAGGAGACCCCCAATGTATACAGCCCCCAAAAGTGTAAGGAGCCCTCCAATGTATACAGGAGCCCCCAAATGTATACAGCCCCCCCACAGTGTAAGGAGAACCCTCTATAGCCCCCCAACGCTCTCCTCTAATATTTTGCTGGTATTTCGGGGTTCACTGTCTGAAGGCTCCATCTCCTCCTGGGATCTTCTGGATCCTGATCTGAGCTCAGTGAAAGCAAGAAGACAAACAGGAATGTCCTCATTCACTGACAGCAAGCAGTGGACAGGTGAAAGACAAAGTCTATTACAAAGTTGTAGAAGTTTTCATCGGGCGCAGACGATTGTGTCGCTGTTTTCCTCTTGTGCCTCGTCTTAGAGGTTCATGTAAATCAGTATATGATGTGAAATTCTGCAACTTTTAATAGATTTTCAATCCCTTGTGCTTTTCAAGATCTCTGCTTGCTGTCAGTGAATGAGAACATTCTTGTTTCCTGTCCGCAGCTTGTCCAGACTGATACATTGTATCCTTCTCAGGACTGTGTTCTGTGATATAAACATCCCGGACTCCAGACTGATACATTGTAACAAAGTGCAGATCTCTGATGTGTGTTTGGGGGGGGTCACGTTGTCAGATCTTCGGTCCGGTTATTCCGGAGATTCCTCCAGTGATGTTCCTGGAAGGTCTCATTTCTAGAATCTTCCTGCAGGGTCATCGCTGGAGGGTGCACCTAGCGTGACGGCTGCGATCCGTGGCCAGAGCCGCTCCATCAGCGTCGTCAGGATCATTTCACAGCCGAGCGGCCGCCACATAATAGCTGAGGGGGGGGATAGACAGTGTGTGGATCTGATCCAATATTACATGAATGTGAGGGGGGGGGGCACCGTTATAAGATTAATATGAGCTCCACTGTGATACATTGACACAGGGTTCATGACCCGGAGATATATACAGACCCTAAAATCAGGAGCAGCACAGATCTGGTCATGTGACCACAGGTCCTTTGCCCCATGTAGTAAGTTACATCCGTGTATCGTCAGGTAGGTAGATGGCGCCGCATCCTCCTCCACCAGAATCTGCATCCAGTGATCACAAGCAGCGGAAGATGGCTTCAATGTCAGAGGGTCCAGTGCAGGCAAATCATCTCATACATGTTAAAGCAATGCTGCTTATATGGGGGCACTGTGGATGTCACTGTTATGGGGGGCACTGTTGAGGTCACTGTTATGGGGGCACTGTGGAGGTCACTGTTATGGGGGCACTGTGGAGGTCACTGTTATGGGGGATCTGTGGAGGTCACTGTTATGGGGGCACTGTGGATGTCACTGTTATGGGGGCACTGTGGAGGTCACTGTTATGGGGGCACTGTGGATGTCACTGTTATGGGGGCACTGTGGATGTCACTGTTATGGGGGCACTGTGGATGTCACTGTTATGGGGGCACTGTGGAAGTCACTGTTATGGGGGCACTGTGGAGGTCTCTGTTATGGGGGCACTGTGGAGGTCACTGTTATGGGGGCACTGTGGATGACACTGTTATGGGGGCACTGTGGATGTCACTGTTATGGGGGCACTGTGGATGTCACTGTTATGGGGGCACTGTGGAGGTCACTGTTATGGGGGCACTGTGGAGGTCACTGTTATGGGGGCACTGTGGAGGTCACTGTTATGGGGGCACTGTGGATGTCACTGTTATGGAGGCACTGTGGAGGTCACTGTTATGGGGGCACTGTGGATGTCACTGTTATGGGGGCACTGTGGATGTCACTGTTATGGGGGCACTGTGGAGGTCACTGTTATGGGGACACTTTGGAGGTCACTGTTATGGGGCACTGTGGAGGTCACTGTTATGGGAGCACTGTGGATGTCACTGTTATGGGGGCACTGTGGATGTCACTGTTATGGGGGCACTGTGGATGTCACTGTTATGGGGGCACTGTGGATGTCACTGTTATGGGGGCACTGTGGAGGTCACTGTTATGGGGGCACTGTGGAGGTCACTGTTATGGGGGCACTGTGGATGTCACTGTTATGGGGGCACTGTGGAGGTCACTGTTATGGGGGCACTGTGGAGGTCACTGTTATGGGGGCACTGTGGATGTCACTGTTATGGGGGCACTGTGGATGTCACTGTTATGGAGGCACTGTGGATGTCACTGTTATGGGGGCACTGTGGATGTCACTGTTATGGGGGCACTGTGGATGTCACTGTTATGGGGGCACTGTGGATGTCACTGTTATGGGGGCACTGTGGATGTCACTGTTATGGGGGCACTGTGGATGTCACTGTTATGGGGCACTGTGGATGTCACTGTTATGGGGGCACTGTGGATGTCACTGTTATGGGGGCACTGTGGAGGTCACTGTTATGGGGGCGTTGTGGATGTCACTGTTATGGGGGTACAATGGATGTCACTGTTATGGGAGCACCGTGGATGTCACTGTTATGGTGGCACTGTGGATGTCACTGTTATGGGAGCACCGTGGATGTCACTGTTATGGGGGCACTGTGGAGGTCACTGTTATGGGGGCACTGTGGAGGTCACTGTTATGGGGGGCACTGTGGAGGTCACTGTTATGGGGGATCTGTGGATGTCACTGTTATGGGGGCACTGTGGAGGTCACTGTTATGGGAGCACCGTGGATGTCACTGTTATGGGGGCACTGTGGATGTCACTGTTATGGGAGCACCGTGGATGTCACTGTTATGGGGGCACTGTGGATGTCACTGTTATGGAGGCACTGTGGAGGTCACTGTTATGGGGGATCTGTGGATGTCACTGTTATGGGGGCACTGTGGAGGTCACTGTTATGGGGGCACTGTGGATGTCACTGTTATGGGGGCACTGTGGATGTCACTGTTATGGGGGCACTGTGGATGTCACTGTTATGGGAGCGCTGTGGATGTCTCTGTTATGGGGGCGCTGAGGATGTCACTGTTATGGGGGCACTGTGGATGTCACTGTTATGGGAGCACTGTGGAGGTCACTGTTATGGGGGCACTGTGGATGTCACTGTTATGGGAGCACTGTGGATGTCACTGTTATGGGGGCACTGTGGATGACACTGTTATGGGAGCACTGTGGATGACACTGTTATGGGGGCACTGTGGATGTCACTGTTATGGGGGGCACTGTGGATGTCACTGTTATGGGGACGCTGCGGAGGTCACTGTTATGGGGGCGCTGCGGAGGTCACTGTTATGGGGGCGCTGCGGAGGTCACTGTTATGGGGGCGCTGCGAAGGTCACTGTTATGGGGGCACTGCGAAGGTCACTGTTATGGGGGCACTGCGAAGGTCACTGTTATGGGGGCACTGCGAAGGTCACTGTTATGGGGGCGGCACTGTGGAGGTCACTGTTATGGGGGCACTGTGGATGTCACTGTTATGGGGCGCTGTGGATGTCACTGTTATGGGGGCACTGTGGATGTCACTGTTATGGGGGCACTGTGGAGGTCACTGTTATGGGGGCACTGTGGATGACACTGTTATGGGGGCACTGTGGATGACACTGTTATGGGGGCACTGTGGATGACACTGTTATGGGGGCACTGTGGAGGTCACTGTTATGGGGCACTGTGGATGTCACTGTTATGGGAGCACTGTGGATGTCACTGTTATGGGGGCACTGTGGATGTCACTGTTATGGGGGCACTGTGGAGGTCACTGTTATGGGGCACCGTGGAGGTCACTGTTACTGGGGCACCGTGGAGGTCACTGTTACGGGGGCACTGTGGAGGTCACTGTTACGGGGGCACCGCGGAGGTCACTGTTACTGGGGCACCGTGGAGGTCACTGTTATGGGGGCACTGTGGAGGTCACTGTTATGGGAGCACTGTGGATGTCACTGTTATGGGGGCACTGTGGATGTCACTGTTATGGGGCACTGTGGATGTCACTGTTATGGGGGCACTGTGGAGGTCACTGTTATGGGGGCACCGTGGAGGTCACTATTACTGGGGCACCGTGGAGGTCACTGTTACGGGGGCACCGTGGAGGTCACTGTTACGGGGGCACCGTGGAGGTCACTGTTACGGGGGCACCGCGGAGGTCACTGTTACTGGGGCACCGTGGAGGTCACTGTTACTGGGGCACCGTGGAGGTCACTGTTACTGGGGCACCGTGGAGGTCACTGTTACTGGGGCACCGTGGAGGTCACTGTTACTGGGGCACCGTGGATGCCAGTGTTACGGGGTATCACTGGATGACACTGTTACGGGGGCACTTCTGCTCTTCTTCCTCTCCCCCATCACTGCCACGCTGTAGATGACACACTGTGACGCGCTCCTCTGCTGTTTTAGTGCCTCTGCTTCTCTCGGTCATTACTTCTCTCCCATGATGCTCTGGGGCCAGGAAATCAGATTATCCTCCTCATATTCCTGCAGTTCTGGGAATGTCGCGGCTTCTCTCTCCTCCACTCTGTTCCTGTACAGTAATTTGTGGCGGCCGCTCCCTGAAGGCGGAGTCATCGCTCCGGAGGTTTGGATCCGTTCTTGTGTGTCCAGAACCTCTGTCCAGAGGATAGCAGTAGGGCAGTGTCTGGGGGCCCATGGTAAGTAGGGGCCCCATGGGGCAGGGACATGGTACATTCTGATGTATGGATGGATGTGAGGACTGAGCTTCACTAAATTACCGGTATGATATCACTGTATGGAGGTATTATTTACTATATGGGGGTATTACTATATGGGGGTATTAATTACTATATGGAGGTATTAATTACTATATGGGGGATTGGGGGTATTATTTACTATATGGGGGTATTAATTACTATATGGAGGATTGGGGGTATTAATTACTATATGGAGGTATTATTTACTATATGGGGGTATTATTTACTATATGGAGGTATTATTTACTATATTGGTGTATTAATTACTATATGGAGGTATTATTTACTATATGGGGGTATTATTTACTATATTGGTGTATTAATTACTATATGGAGGTATTATTTACTATATTGGTGTATTAATTACTATATGGAGGTATTATTTACTATATGGGGGTATTATTTACTATATGGGGGTATTTACTATATGGGGGTATTACTATATGGGGTATTACTATATGGGGGTATTACTATATGGGGTATTAATTACTATATGGGGGTATGATTTACTATATGGGGGTATTAATTACTATATGGAGGTATTATTTACTATATGGGGGTATTAATTACTATATGGAGGTATTAATTACTATATGGAGGATTGGGGGTATTAATTACTATATGGGGGTATTATTTATTATATAGAGGTATTAATTACTATATGGAGGTATTATTTACTATATGGAGGTATTATTTACTATATTGGTGTATTAATTACTATATGGAGGTATTATTTACTATATTGGTGTATTAATTACTATATGGAGGTATTATTTACTATATTGGTGTATTAATTACTATATGGGGGTATTATTTACTATATGGGGTATTATTTACTATATGGGGGTATTAATTACTATATGGAGGTATTAATTACTATATGGGGGTATTATTTACTATATGGAGGTATTATTTACTATATTGGTGTATTAATTACTATATGGAGGTATTATTTACTATATGGGGGTATTATTTACTATATGGAGGTATTATTTACTATATTGGCGTATTAATTACTATATGGAGGTATTATTTACTATATTGGTGTATTAATTACTATATTGGTGTATTAATTACTATATGGAGGTATTATTTACTATATGGGGGTATTATTTACTATATGGTGGTATTACTATATGGGGTATTAATTACTATATGGGGGTATGATTTACTATATGGGGGTATTAATTACTATATGGAGGTATTAATTACTATATGGAGGATTGGGGGTATTAATTACTATATGGGGGTATTATTTATTATATAGAGGTATTAATTACTATATGGAGGTATTATTTACTATATGGAGGTATTATTTACTATATTGGTGTATTAATTACTATATGGAGGTATTATTTACTATATTGGTGTATTAATTACTATATGGGGGTATTAATTACTATATGGGGGTTATAGAACACCTGATGGTATAATCATATGGAGGAATTATTTAGTCATTTTATGACGGTAATATTAGGTAACAGTATAGCGGTATTTTCCCTCACAGTATGGGTGTTATTTATAGTTGAGGTGTAGAGGGATTAGGGCTCGTGCACACGGCCGCATACCACGGGCACTGAATGGGTCCGCAATCCCAGAGATGCGGTGCAGAACGGAGGCGCGGATCGGAAGCTCACGGAGGCACTATAGTGCGCTTCTGTGGTGTTTCTGCCCGCGCCTCTGCGTGTGCGGACCTCGGGATGCGGATCGCGGACCCCATTCAAGTGAATGGGTTCGTGATCTGCATGTGGCGGCTTCACAGCCTGGCCGCCACATGTTCGTGGGCATGAGCCCTTATGCTGCACTGTGTGGTGGTATTATTCTGACATTATATGACGGTGTTATTGGTGGTAATGTTCAGTCAATGTACAGTAGTATTATTCAGGCACTATATGGTGGTATTATTCAGTGGCTGCATACTGGTTTTATTCCGTTATTGTATGGTCACTGTACAGAGGTATTATTTACTCAACGTGCGGTGCTATTGTGTAATGGCATTATTCAGCCACTGTACAGAGGTATTATTCAGTCTCTGTATGGCAGTATTATTCAGTCTCTGCAAAGCACTATTTTTATGTGTATGGTAGTATCATTGATTCTCTGTATGGCAATACTAATTGTTCAATGTATAGCAGTATGGTAGTTTATGAAGGTATTATTCAGTTATTGTATGGAGGTATTATTCAGTTATTGTATGGAGGTATTATTCAGTTATTGTATGGAGGTATTATTCAGTTATTGTATGGAGGTATTATTCAGTTATTGTATGGAGGTATTATTCAGTTATTATATAGAGGTATTATTCAGTCAGTGTATTGCGGTATTAGTCACTGTATGGAGATATTATTCAGTCAGTGTATAGCAGTATATTTCAGTGTATGGCGGTATTATTCATTCGACTTGCTCAGTTTACTTCTGATGAACGTTCGAGGAGCCGTCCGTTATATTCCGTGTATGGGGGGGGGGGCACATACTTCTTGTATCTTTCAGCTTCACACTTGGATCGTTGTTCGGGTCTCTGTCCCGGTATCTGGGGGTCGGTGGAGGGGGTGCGATCAGCTCCAGCTACGGTACATTATCTGACCCCGGGTCACCTCCATTATTAATGAGATTCATTATACAAGTACAGGAGAAGCTGGGGGTGGGGCACAAGGAATGATGGGGGTCAGATCCTCGGGTCCTCCAATTATTAATGTATGGCAGGTTCCATGACAATGATTAGATTGTGAGTCTGTGGTATCAAGGATGATGAGAGTGATACATTCAATCTGATATAAGGAGACAAGAATGTGAGCTCTGCAGTCAGAGATGATGGGAGTGGTAGATTTGAGTTAGGGATTTGCGCTCCTGGGGTCAGGGATGATGGGGGTGATACAGACAGCGGCAGAGAACCATCACTCCCAGCAGATACTGGTGGGGAGAGGAGGGATCGGCAGTGGCCGCTATAACGGGTTCTACAACGTCTGTGAGACTGTAATGTCCAGATATGTTGATCAGGAATTGGGGGAAATATCTCTGATTGGGCAGAGAGCGTCTTAAAGGCCGTACAAGCTGCTCAGGAATTCTAGGAAGAAGGGGATGGAAATGAGCCCCTAACGAGAACTGCCTCTGATGTCACCAGATGTAAGAAGATCAATGTTTGACCCTTTAAACAGGCCTTGAGACATGACTTGTATATTAAATAAGCCAGCGCCTCATCTGCAGACAGCTGTTCCGGGGTGATTGCCCCTCATCAGTGCAGAGCAGAGAGGACTGGCTTACTGGGTGAGAGGCCTGTCAGGGTTTGGGGAGAGAGCCTTTCTAGAATGTATGGCCTATAAGTCTCCTCTTGCTGATTAAGGCGCGCTCTCCCAAAATCCTGACTTAGGCCTCTCACCCAGTAAGCCAGTCCTCTCTGCTCTGCACTGATGAGGGGCAATCACCCCGAAACAGCTGTCTGCAGATGAGGTGCTGGCTTATTTAATATCCGAGTCATGTCTCAAGGCCTTTTTTCAAATGGCTGATTATTGACTTGTAATATGGCTGCCTTACATCTAGAGCATGGTTCCTCAACTCCAGTCCTCGGGGCCACCTACTGGTCAGGATTTGAGAATCTCCTACAGAATGAGGCCCTGAGGTAACTCCTGATGCACTGACACTAATTCTATCACCTGCTTAATACTAAGGAAATCGTGAAAACCTGACCGGTAGGTGGCCAGGACTGGAGGAACCTTTCATTAGAGGCGGAGCTGTTTAAGAGCTCATTTGCATCCCTTTCTTCCCACGTTTTGATCATAATCTGTGTGACCAATAGATGGCGCTAAGAATCCACACAGTGTAACATGCTGCAGTTTACACATTGAGCACTAGATGGCGCTAAGAATCCATACAATGTAACATACAGCAGTTTACACATTGAGCACTAGGTAGCGCTGAGAATCCACACAATGTAACATGCTGCAGTTTACACATTGAGCACTAGGTGGCGCTGAGAATCCACACAATGTAACATGCTGCAGTTTACACATTGAGCACCAGATGGCGCTAAGAATCCACACAATGTAACATGCTGCAGATTACACATTGAGCACTAGGTGGCGCTAAGAATCCATACAATGTAACATGCTGCAGATTACACATTGAGCACCAGATGGCGCTAAGAATCCACACAATGTAACATGCTGCAGATTACACATTGAGCACTAGATGGCGCTAAGAATCCACACAATGTAACATGCTGCAGATTACACATTGAGCACTAGGTGGCGCTAAGAATCCACATAATGTAACATGCAGCAGTTTACACATTGAGCACTAGATGGCGATGAGAACCCACACAATGTAACATGCTGCAGTTTACACATTGAGCACTAGATGGCGCTAAGAATCCATACAATGTAACATACAGCAGTTTACACATTGAGCACTAGATGGCGCTGAGAATCCATACAATGTAACATGCTGCAGTTTACACATTGAGCACTAGATGGCGCTAAGAATCCATACAATGTAACATACAGCAGTTTACACATTGAGCACTAGATGGCGCTGAGAATCCATACAATGTAACATGCTGCAGTTTACACATTGAGAACTAGATGGCGATGAGAACCCACACAATGTAACATGCTGCAGTTTACACATTGAGCACTAGATGGCGCTAAGAATCCATACAATGTAACATACAGCAGTTTACACATTGAGCACTAGGTGGCGCTAAGAATCCACATAATGTAACATGCTGCAGTTTACACATTGAGCACTAGGTGGCGCTAAGAATCCACACAATGTAACATGCAGCAGTTTACACATTGAGCACTAGATGGCGCTAAGAATCCACACAATGTAACATGCTGCAGTTTACACATTGAGCACCAGATGGCGATGAGAACCCACACAATGTAACATGCTGCAGATTACACATTGAGCACTAGATGGCGCTGAGAATCCACACAGTGTAACATGCTGCAGTTTACACATTGAGCACCAGATGGCGCTAAGAATCCACACAATGTAACATGCTGCAGTTTACACATTGAGCACTAGATGGCGCTGAGAATCCACACAGTGTAACATGCTGCAGTTTACACATTGAGCACCAGATGGCGCTAAGAATCCACACAATGTAACATGCTGCAGTTTACACATTCAGCACCAGATGGCGCTAAGAATCCACACACTGTAACATGCTGCAGTTTACACATTCAGCACCAGATGGCAGTGCACACTTTGGGTTTCTGATCTCTTGATTACTCCCTTCGTCTTCATCACTCAGGATAATTGCCGTAAATTACGATGAAGTGATTTAGATTATTTCTGATTGGAGGACGGACTCCCATCATTGTCAGCGGGAGGCCCCGGAGGCTGGAAAATGTCCCTCTGATGGAAAACGGGCGTGAAGTCTCTGTTTTAAATGTCTTTGTGTTATTATTTAATGTAATGTGACAGACGAGGGATACTACATACTATATACTATATACTACAGGCAGCCACCTATGAGGGGCCACCCCATGGGGACAGGCCTAGGGGGCGTCACCAGGTTCTGCCGCTGTACATTTATATCGATGCTGTATATGGTTCCCCCTCTGTCCGGTCTCCCCCACCTCCGTCTCCAGCCGCTCAGCTGCCCCCTCGCTGCGCTTCACCTTTTGTCAATGGATTCTGCAGCCCAGGAAATAATAGAAATCACACGCAGGCCGATCCTGCCCCCTGCTGGCCAGGCCATACCAGTGCACCCAGAGTCCAGTCGAGCCCTGGGATCGTCCACCCGTCGTTATAAATTGTTCTGATTCTTGTTTCAGGCACCGACCGATCCCCCGAAGAAGAAGCCGGACCCGGTGACGTCGGAGACGGTGGTGTTCTGGGGGCTGCGGCTCTGGCAGGTCATTGGGGTCTTCTCCATCTTTGTTTTGGCCGTCAGTAAGTACCAACCTCTTCTCAATCTGCTGAATGCTGAAACTTTATTTGCTGTTGACAGTGGCTGACCCACGGGTGACTTCCCTGGACTTCCGCGCTCATTGTGGACCAGAGTTGTCACCCAGGGCGGGGCGCAGAGGAGGTTGTCCTGAGGAGAACAGAGGATGGACGGTGGTGACAGAGGACGGCCACCAGGTGGCAGCAGAGGTCGCCCGATCGTCACCGATCTCGTGATCCTATTATCTGTATTGCTGTCCGGGTGACTGAGGACCATTGTATGACAGGCGTTT
This sequence comes from Rhinella marina, assembly GCA_900303285.1. Lineage (NCBI taxonomy): Eukaryota > Metazoa > Chordata > Amphibia > Anura > Bufonidae > Rhinella > Rhinella marina. The sequence goes on along the minus strand of ONZH01005376.1, from coordinate 7,789 downwards.
ACACGTGGTGTGATATTCGGCGCGGTCTGGGATTGGTCAGATCGTTGCTCTGTCCGATCTGATGATAACATTGGTCAGAATAAATCGCCTGCTCCTGTCGTCTGTCCAGTCATCACATGCGCTGCGCAGATAACAGGAAGGGGTTAATCTTAGTTCTGCTTCCAGGTCAGAGAAGCGGGAAGTATGGATCAGGAGCGGTATTAGGGGCCCTTCATTAGAGGATGGGGCCCTTGCTATGTACAGATTTGTATTCACCTCTTAATTGCATGTTTATACCTAAATACTGCCATATGGTGCACACAGAATACCGCCATTCACTACTCAGATAACAGAGCCGCCATACAGTATCCACATATTAATACCCTCCAGTGCTCCCATAACACCGCCATATCTGACCCTCAGTACTGCCCGTCAGTGCCCAAATAAAACCGCCAAATAATATGGTGCCCAAATAATTGTACCAAAAACAGCCCATGTAAAGCCGCAGATTAATCCCGAATAATACCGCCATCCAGCACTAATTACCACTTTAGGGTTAATGATACTCTGTCCTTGGGGCCCCTGGGCCCTTTACAGACTGCTATTACCACAACAGGATGAGCCCTCTGTAGTCTCCTCACCACCCAGCTTTCCCAGGAACAGATGTGTCTAAGAAGCTTCTGAAATATGTGACAGACGGACTCGGGGCGGATTTATCCGGGGGGTGGGGGTCATTTCCTGGCGGTGGTCTGGCAGGTCTCGTGGTCTCCGGCGCTCGGCTCCTCTTTACTCCGCGGCATCCCCTGCACTCAGTAATTTCTCCATCATTTTCAATTTTTGCGCAGTAAATAAAGGCGCCAGCCGCGCTCTGCGTCTGCTGCCGTAATTAGGTTTCTCTGAAAGTCATCCTGCAGTTAAATGATGTCGTATACTCCAGTCACATCCAGAGCTGCATTCACGATCCTGCAGTTATAAGATGTAGTATACTCCAGTCACATCCAGAGCTGCATTCACGATCCTGCAGTTATATGATGTAGTATACTCCAGTCACATCCAGAGCTGCATTCATGATCCTGCAGTTATATGATGTAGTATACTCCAGTCACATCCAGAGCTGCATTCACGATCCTGCAGTTATATGATGTAGTATACTCCAGTCACATCCAGAGCTGCATTCACGATCCTGCAGTTATATGATGTATACTCCAGTCACCTCCAGAGCTGCATTCATGATCCTGCAGTTATATGATGTCGTATACTCCAGTCACATCCAGAGCTGCATTCACGATCCTGCAGTTATATGATGTAGTATACTCCGGTCACATCCAGAGCTGCATTCACGATCCTGCAGTTATATGATGTAGTATACTCCAGTCACATCCAGAGCTGCATTCACGATCCTGCAGTTATATGATGTAGTATACTCCCGGTCACCTCCAGAGCTGCATTCACGATCCTGCAGTTATATGATGTCGTATACTCCAGTCACCTCCAGAGCTGCATTCACGATCCTGCAGTTATATGATGTCGTATACTCCAGTCACCTCCAGAGCTGCATTCACGATCCTGCAGTTATATGATGTAGTATACTCCGGTCACATCCAGAGCTGCATTCACGATCCTGCAGTTATATGACGTAGTATACTGCGGTCACATCCAGAGCTGCATTCACGATCCTGCAGTTATATGATGTCGTATACTCCGGTCACATCCAGAGCTGCATTCACGATCGTGATGTTATATGATGTAGTATACTCCGGTCACATCCAGAGCTGCATTCACGATCCTGCAGTTATATGATGTAGTATACTCCGATCACATCCAGAGCTGCATTCACGATCCTGCAGTTATATGATGTAGTATACACCAGTCACATCCAGAGCTGCATTCACGATCCTGCAGTTATATGATGTAGTATACTCCGGTCACATCCAGAGCTGCATTCACGATCGTGATGTTATATGATGTAGTATACTCCGGTCACATCCAGAGCTGCATTCACGATCCTGCAGTTATATGATGTAGTATATCCGGTCACATCAGAGCTGCATTCACGATCCTGCAGTTATATGATGTAGTATACTCCAGTCACATCCAGAGCTGCATTCACGATCCTGCAGTTATATGATGTAGTATACTCCAGTCACCTCCAGAGCCTGCATTCACGATCCTGCAGTTATATGATGTCGTATACTCCAGTCACATCCAGAGCTGCATTCACGATCGTGATGTTATATGATGTAGTATACTCCGGTCACATCCAGATCTGCATTCACGATCCTGCAGTTATATGATGTAGTATACTCCGGTCACATCCAGAGCTGCATTCACGATCCTGCAGTTATATGATGTAGTATACTGCGGTCACATCCAGAGCTGCATTTACGATCCTGCAGTTATATGATGTAGTGTACTCCGGTCACATCCAGAGCTGCATTCACGATCCTGCAGTTATATGATGTCGTATACTCCAGTCACCTCCAGAGCTGCATTCACGATCCTGTAGTTATATGATGTCGTATACTCCAGTCACCTCCAGAGCTGCATTCACGATCCTGCAGTTATATGATGTAGTATACTCCGGTCACATCCAGAGCTGCATTCACGATCGTGATGTTATATGATGTAGTATACTCCAGTCACATCCAGAGCTGCATTCACGATCCTGCAGTTATATGATGTAGTGTACTCCGGTCACATCCAGAGCTGCATTCACGATCCTGCAGTTATATGATGTCGTATACTCCAGTCACATCCAGAGCTGCATTCACGATCCTGCAGTTATATGATGTAGTATACTCCGGTCACATCCAGAGCTGCATTCACGATCCTGCAGTTATATGATGTAGTATACTCCGGTTACATCCAGAGCTGCATTCACGATCCTGCAGTTGTATGATGTAGTATACTCCGGTCACATCCAGAGCTGCATTCACGATCCTGCAGTTATATGATGTCGTATACTCCAGTCACATCCAGAGCTGCATTCACGATCCTGCAGTTATATGATGTAGTATACTCCGGTCACATCCAGAGCTGCATTCACGATCCTGCAGTTATATGATGTAGTATACTCCAGTCACATCCAGAGCTGCATTCACGATCCTGCAGTTATATGATGTAGTGTACTCCGATCACATCCAGAGCTGCATTCACGATCCTGCAGTTATAAGATGTAGTATACTCCGGTTACATCCAGAGCTGCATTCACGATCCTGCAGTTGTATGATGTAGTATACTCCGGTTACATCCAGAGCTGCATTCACGATCCTGCAGTTATATGATGTAGTATACTCCGGTTACATCCAGAGCTGCATTCACGATCGTGATGTTATATGATGTAGTATACTCCCGGTCACATCCAGAGCTGCATTCACGATCCTGCAGTTATATGATGTAGTGTACTCCGATCACATCCAGAGCTGCATTCACGATCCTGCAGTTATGTGATGTAGTATACACCAGTCACATCCAGAGCTGCATTCACGATCCTGTAGTTATATGATGTAGTATACTCCAATCACATCCAGAGCTGCATTCACGATCCTGTAGTTATATGATGTAGTATACTCCGGTCACATCCAGAGCTGCATTCACGATCGTGATGTTATATGATGTAGTATACTCCAGTCACATCCAGAGCTGCATTCACGATCCTGCAGTTATATGATGTAGTATACTCCGGTCACATCCAGAGCTGCATTCACGATCCTGCAGTTATATGATGTAGTATACTCTGGTCACATCCAGAGCTGCATTCATGATCCTGCAGTTATATGATGTAGTATACTCCGGTTACATCCAGAGCTGCATTCACGATCCTGCAGTTGTATGATGTAGTATACTCCGGTTACATCCAGAGCTGCATTCATGATCCTGCAGTTATATGATGTAGTATACTCCGGTTACATCCAGAGCTGCATTCACGATCCTGCAGTTATATGATGTAGTATACTCCAGTCACCTCCAGAGCTGCATTCACGATCCTGCAGTTATATGATGTATACTCCAGTCACCTCCAGAGCTGCATTCACGATCCTGCAGTTATATGATGTAGTATACTCCGGTCACATCCAGAGCTGCATTCACGATCGTGATGTTATATGATGTAGTATACTCCGGTCACATCCAGAGCTGCATTCACGATCCTGCAGTTATATGATGTAGTATACTCCGGTCACATCCAGAGCTGCATTCACGATCGTGATGTTATATGATGTAGTATACTCCGGTCACATCCAGAGCTGCATTCACGATCCTGCAGTTATATGATGTAGTATACTCCAGTCACCTCCAGAGCTGCATTCACGATCCTGCAGTTATATGATGTAGTATACTCCGGTCACATCCAGAGCTGCATTCACGATCCTGCAGTTATATGATGTAGTATACTCCGGTCACATCCAGAGCTGCATTCACGATCCTGCAGTTATATGATGTAGTATACTCCAGTCACCTCCAGAGCTGCATTCACGATCCTGCAGTTATATGATGTAGTATACTCCGGTCACATCCAGAGCTGCATTCACGATCCTGCAGTTATATGATGTAGTATACACCAGTCACATCCAGAGCTGCATTCACGATCCTGCAGTTATATGATGTAGTATACTCCGGTCACATCCAGAGCTGCATTCACGATCCTGCAGTTATATGATGTAGTATACTCCAATCACATCCAGAGCTGCATTCACGATCCTGCAGTTATATGATGTAGTATACACCAGTCACATCCAGAGCTGCATTCACGATCCTGCAGTTATATGATGTAGTATACTCCGGTCACCTCCAGAGCTGCATTCACGATCCTGATGTTATATGACGTCGTATACTCCAGTCACCTCCAGAGCTGCATTCACGATCCTGCAGTTATATGATGTAGTATACTCCAGTCACATCCAGAGCTGCATTCACGATCCTGATGTTATATGACGTCGTATACTCCAGTCACATTCAGACTACACTTAGAGATTAATTATACAACAGTCACCTCCACAGCTGCAATCACAATTCTGCTGTTACATCCGTATTATACCCCAGTTATCTCCAGCAGCGCAGAGTATTTCAGAGGTGGAGGTAGAAGAGACAGATGTTCACTGAGTTTGTCATGTTGTGTCTATTGCACCCAACTTTGACTTCTGTAAGAGGCGGAGTCTAAACCTCCTGAATGCAGTAACTCCTCCCTCTATGATGTCACCACTTCACCCCATTACCCAGCATGCCCTGTGCCCGGGTGCCTTGGAGCTGTCATAGTCTGTATATCATCATGTATGTGTCCTCCAATTGATACACTACAACTCCCAGCATCTCAGCACAGCCTGCAGTCACTGGTGGAGATGTATACAGTATATACAGCCCCGGTGTCAGACTACTACTCCCAGCATCTCAGCACAGCCTGCAGTCACTGGTGGAGATGTATACAGTATATACAGCCCCGTTGTCAGACTACAACTCCCAGCATCTCAGCACAGCCTGCAGTCACTGGTGGAGATGTATACAGTATATACAGCCCCAGTGTCAGACTACTACTCCCAGCATCTCAGCACAGCCTGCAGTCACTGGTGGAGATGTATACAGTATATACAGCCCCGGTGTCAGACTACTACTCCCAGCATCTCAGCACAGCCTGCAGTCACTGGTGGAGATGTATACAGTATATACAGCCCCAGTGTCAGACTACTACTCCCAGCATCTCAGCACAGCCTGCAGTCACTGGTGGAGATGTATACAGTATATACAGCCCCGGTGTGACACGCTTTGGTCTTGTTCACGCTCAGCAGACTAATAACAATGTAACAATGTAATGTTTATCATCTGGATACAATGTAACAATGTAATGTTTATCATCTGGATACAATGTAACAATGTAATGTTTATCATCTGGATACAATGTAACAATCTTCCGTCTCTCCCTGTGCAGTCATCACTCTTTGCTGCATCTTCAAGTGTCGGATCCCCAGGACCAAGAAAGAGATTGAAGCGCGTTACGCTCAGCGGCAGGCGGGGAAGGAATACGCCGACAAACTGGAGAGTGTCCCTCCGCTAAATGAGCTGACGGAAATCCCGGGAGGTAAGTCCTACAGAGGAAGGTGGCCATCTACACGGGGGTGGGTGGGTTGAAATCTCCTCACTGCACGTAGGAGGGATGTCATGTGAATGTACCGTACAGTGGACTGCTCCTCCTACAACAGGTGAGGACCTCCTGTCAGGGACCACCACTATAACAAGTCCTGTCTGTACAGTGGACTGCTCCTCCTACAACAGGTGAGGACCTCCTGTCAGGGACCACCACTATAACAAGTCCTGTCTGTACAGTGGACTGCTCCTCCTACAACAGGTGAGGACCTCCTGTCAGGGACCACCTCTATAACAAGTCCTATCTGTACAGTGGACTGCTCCTCCTACAACAGGTGAGGACCTCCTGTCAGGGACCACCACTATAACAAGTCCTGTCTGTACAGTGGACTGCTCCTCCTACAACAGGTGAGGACCTCCTGTCAGGGACCACCACTATAACAAGTCCTGTCTGTACAGTGGACTGCTCCTCCTACAACAGGTGAGGACCTCCTGTCAGGGACCACCTCTATAACAAGTCCTGTCTGTACAGTGGACTGCTCCTCCTACAACAAGGTGAGGACCTCCTGTCAGGGACCAGCCACGTATGAACAAAGTCCTAATCTGTTACAGTGGACTGCTCCTCCTACAACAGGTGAGGACCTCCTGTCAGGGACCCACCTCACTAGAACAAGTCCTGCTCTGTAAGTGGACGGCTGCCTCCTACAACAGGTAGGACCTCCTGTCAGGGACCACCACTATAACAAGTCCTATGCTGTACAGTGGGACTGCTCCTCCTACCAACAGGTGAGGACCTCCTGTCAGGCGACCACCACTTATAACAAGTCCTATCTGTTACAGTGGGAACTGGCTCCTCCTTACAACAGGTGAGGACCTCCTGTCAGGGACCACCACTAAACAAGTCTATCTGTACAGTGGACTGCTCCTCCTACAAACAGGTTGAGGACCTCCTGTCAGGGACCACCACTATAACAAGTTCCTGTCTGTACAGTGGACTGCTCCTCCTACAACAGGTGAGGACCGTCCTGTCAGGGACCCACCACTATAACAAGTCCCTGTCTGTACAAGTGGACTGCTCTCTCCTACAACAGGTGAGGACCTCCTGTCGAGGGACCACCACCTATAACAAAGTCCTGTCTGTACAGTGGACTGCTCCTCCTACAACAGGTGAGGACCTCCTGTCAGGGACCACCACTAGTAACAAAGTCCTGTCTGTACAGTGGACTGCTCCTCCTACAACAGGTGAGGACTCCTGTCAGGGACCACCACTATAACAAGTCCTGTCTGTACAGTGGACTGCTCCTCCTACAACAGGTGAGGACCTCCTGTCAGGGACCACCACTATAAACAAGTCCTGTCTGTACAGTGGACTGCTCCTCCTACAACAGGTGAGGACCTCCTGTCAGGGACCACCACTATAACAAGTCCTGTTGTACAGTGGACTGCTCCTCCTACAACAGGTGAGGACCTCCTGTCAGGGACCACCACTATAACAAGTCCTGTCTGTACAGTGGACTGCTCCTCCTACAACAGGTGAGGACCTCCTGTCAGGGACCACCACTATAACAAGTCCTGTCTGTACAGTGGACTGCTCCTCCTACAACAGGTGAGGACCTCCTGTCAGGGACCACCACTATAACAAGTCCTATCTGTACAGTGGGACTGCCCTCCTACAACAGGTGAGGACCTCCTGTAGGGACCACTCTATAAAAGTCCTGTCTGTACGTGGACTGCT